>JAJHUR010085085.1:0-18063 GCA_027495735.1 Lutjanus campechanus | reverse complement strand
TTATTCTAGTCTGAGGGTTGTGTTTTTACCCACATACCATCCCAGTCACAAGCATCACCACCTGCAGTGCTAAAATACTTTTCAGTAGTAGTGGTAGTAGTAGTGACAGCTTTGCTAGCTAGCTGGATATCTGTGTAGCTAACGTTAGCATTTGGTCTATAGTTGATGTTAGCAGGTGGTCTGTGGCTAATGTTAGCAGTTGGTCTGCATAGCTAATGTTAGCACTTGTGTAAATGTTTCCTTAAAGTATATATTGAGTTCTTAGACGGTGACAGTATTTTCACAGCTGAAGGCAGACCTGTCACTGTACTATGCTGTCCCTCTTCTCTGGTTTTAAAACAAAGAATACTGTTGAAATTTCTATCCATTGAAGCATTGTTCACTAGAGGCCATGATATTGAATAGACTGTAAGATAGGCTGGTTTCACTGAGACCAGAGTGGCGTTGTGAAACTCACTGTGTGCACTGTGTATGCTAGTATATCATCTTTGATTTTAACATGTATTTTTAAAAATGCAATCCTAATAATCTAATAATCCCCATTTTAATAAATTAATCTGATTTCATCTTTTTTTCTGTAACTTTAGTGGAATAGAGTTACCTTTCTTGTATCCTAGATAGGTAATCCTCTTACATGTAATCCATTACTCCCTAGTGTGTGCATGCATGCAATTACTTTATCAGTTACACACACAAAAAATACATAAATCCACGATAAACTCATTTTTTCGCACATGTGAGTAAATGTAACTACCATACAGTAGAGACAGGATTATGTTCCAGAAAGCACATACAGTAATGTGGATCTAGTGATGTGAAAGTTTTAAATTATTCTAAGATATCACCATGAAAGAAGCCACATTATATTCTGCAGCTTTGATAAAAGTTGTTATATGTTGTAAAAGGATTTTGTTTCACGCATATACAGTACTTGGACTGATTTTTCCCCTCAAACTCTTTTGATTTAAAATCATTTTCATCTTCTGTCTTATTTTCAATCTCACTTCACAGAGATATACTTTACAGGCCACAGAAATCCGCAGCAGTGGAGTAGCTGCGAGGGTCACGCAGTCTGGCTGTTTAACTGAGGTTTTGGTGTTCCACCAAGCCAGAGTGATGGCAATACATGGTGCAAACACAAAAAAGCCTGAATGTGGTTCCTTACTTGGGTGTTTGACACTTTGTGACTTGGTTCTTGCTGGGAATCAAGCTGAGCTCGGCCTTCATGACTTCAGTGTGGCTTTGTAGCATCTCAACAGTTTCCTGGTGAATATGGCAGTGCTTGAAGAGGAGATTCACAGGGAGAGGAGTTGGGTTTCATCAAAGGACAAATCCACAACATGAAAGCAGACTCTGTATTGTTAGTTTTGCCAAGGAGGTTATACTCTTGGCTCTGTTTGTCTATTAATCAGTAGGATCTCTCAACAAGACTGAGAGGCTACAGCAGGGATACTCAACTTGCTTTGTCTGGGGGCCACTTTTGCAAAATGACACTAAATAAACAAAAATGAATAATATTTATCAGAGGCCTATAATGCATCTTTCTTTAAAAGTGTTTGTTTCAGAATTAACTGACTTATGAACTAAATAAACCTGATACATGGACTGACAGATAAATCAGATATCAGGACCAGATTCAGCCCAGGGGCCACGAGTTGAGTATCACTTGTCTACAACCATGACACAGTGCTTTGAGCTAAATGCTAACATCAGCATGCCTACATGTTCACAATGACAATGCTAGCATACTGATGTAGCAGGTAAAATGTTTAAAATGGACACAATTTAAGTTTAACATGAAGCAGGCAAATTAGCTAATTAGCACTAAACACAAAGTAAATTCAACTTCATGGCTGCGCAAGTGGCAAAGTCAGGGGATCACCAAGGTAAATAGTGCCACCGTAATTACTGTACACATTATATGTATTTGTGGTTATTTTTAAGAAAACAAATGAAATGAAAGAAATGTTGCAGCCTGCTTATTACCCACAGCCCGGAAGAACTGGGGAACTGAGAACTGAGAAAAGAGGGTTACAGTAGTATCTAAGACAGTGATTTTCAAACTTTTTAGGATTCAAGTCAAGGATTCAATGACACATTATTATCGTTATATAACACAGATTTGTGTAATGTAATTAGAGTTTTAGTTCCTTCATTATACACACAAAAAACAACACAGATTAGTCATGAAAATCAGAATAGAACTGGGTGAAAATATTAAACAAAATCGATTGATGTCACGGTCATGGCAGTGCTTCCCATTATCTCCCAGTGTTTTCCTCTTTTTTCCCTCTCCCCTCTGTGTGTCCTGTATGTCTTTGTCTTGTGGGCATGGTGTCCCCTCTCCTGGCTCCGGGCTCAGCTTCATCCTCACCTGGCAGGAATCATCTCATCACCGCTCCGCTTTATTAACCCTGGTTTCCACACTTCCAGTGCCAGCTCATTCAGTCTGTAATGCCTAAGAGCTCAAGCCTCATGTTTTCTGTGGCGCTCTATTTTTCCTTGTGTTGCTTCCGTGATAATGGTGTTTTTTCTCCTGTGCCTCAGGACCACACTCATTTCCCCGTCTGCACTGCTGCCTGCCTGTTTTCAACCAGCTATCTCTCAGCCATCTTCAGCTCCGGTAACCCAGCCATTCTGCACTGACCTCCACCATAGCCCATTGACTCCTTTCACCTCCACTCCCCTTTCATCCCTGCAATAAACATTCTTTAATATAGAGATAATAGATAATATAGAGTTGTGTCTCGTCTGTGTCACATATTTGGGTCCATCTACCACAAACCATAACATACATATAGTATACGTATGCACCCATTAAATAATTCTATAGTGCATTATTTGAATTTGTGCCAGGTTGAATGTAAACAGCTGTAACAAGATGGTGATGATAATATGGTTGTCCTCTTCATATTAAAAGTTTTAACATCTGGGAAACATTGTGTTGAGCACAAAATATCATGGATGTAAGACCACAGAGTCCTCCTCTTCTCATCCTGCTGGAGTCTTTCGTGTTGCGTCCTGTCAATTCAGGATGCTGTGAATCAGTTCTTTCTGTATGGGTACAACAGTTTCTGATGTCTTGTTGTTGGGCCAGCTTGAGACCCAATTTTATCCATTTCATTTTCCTGACCGGACAATATCCAGGACCAGTCTTACATCCCAGCTAAAGCATGACACTTAGTCTGCTCTCCCTCTCTCCTCCTGGGGTAGCACTCCTGGGGTGATGATGCATTGATGCTGATCTGGCTGCATGTTTGAAAGATGCTGATTGCATTCTTTGATAGTCTCGGGGTCCACTGTTCTTTAATCCAAACCCCACACCTTAATTTTCCAATTTTGGAAATTTGTTGTGACTAAGGCACAAAATCTTGAGACACATCATATCTGTGCCAAAAAGCTTATATGACCACCCTAACCAATGGAGGACTAGATAATTAAAGTTCCAAGAGTGTGGATGTCAAAAAAGGGCATCAATCTATCATTCAATCAGTCAGTCAATCTGAGAGCTAATGACGAAAAGTGTGGTTCACTTTGATGGAGGCTTTTTACTGGAATATTTTTATATAGTACAGAATTTCCCTCTCTGTTGGGAGACAAGTGCCTTCAAAATGCTGATAGAGTAAAATAATTAACTTTTTTGTATAGTTATAGTTGTATAGTGCAATCCCACAGTACAGCAGTGAGCTGCAGCACACTCTTTGGGAACCACTGATCAAAAACCATGTCTGTTCCAGATCCAGGTGGCAGATGAGATACTTCACTGGACGTGCTGGTGGTGGCAGATAAAGGGAAACACCAAAGCCTTTAGGATTCATTCTTTTGGGAAATGATCACAATCCATTCCTGCTTTCACAACATTTGTCAAGAATAATTCAGTCTGAACTAAAGCAGTGGACCAACCAACTGACCAACATGGGCAACTTTACTTTCATTCCGCTATCATGGTTAAGAACCACTGGACAGATTTCAGTGATACTAGGTGAAAGGGCATATTGGGCAAGGTAAAAGAGTTTAGTATTTTATTGTTTTGCAAAACCCTCTTTTTTTAACCACTTCTTTGAATTTCGTCCAATCCTCACCAAATTTGATACCTAACAAGTATTCCAAAAACATTATCCATTTGTTAAAGAAAAAAGTCTAAATTGATTCCAGTAACTGGTTGCCAAAGTATTGCAGGGAAGGTCTATTTGATATATCTGTAATTGCCGTCGTTCTTTCTCACATTTTTACTACCAAATTAAAGTGACTTATGAACGTATCAACTCATATCAGTATATTAGGAAAAGATGGTTAGTTCAGAGGGGATGGTATGAGCACTATTATGTTAGGATTGATGAGTATGCAACTATAGCCAAAGCTTTTAGCTCAAAGATAGTCAGCAGTTTAAAAATTATTTGAATGGTGGTTGTGCTATTCTAAGCCAAACAATATACGGTCCACGCACTGGCGACAGGCCTCCCCGAGAAAAGCAGTATGAACACACACAGAGTTTTTAAAACCTCTATCAAACAAATGCACTCTTGAATGAGAAACAGGAGTCTGGAAGGTCCCAAAAGATCTGTTCTGGTGAAACTGACAAATGGAAATCTCATCCCACGGCAACACAACCCACCTGCGATGCCAAACTATCCCACAGAGAGAGCCAATGGACGTGATTACATTTATAGAGTCAAAGTCAGCTGCACTTCCTCTCTCAGGGTAGGCGCTGGTGCCTTTGTAGCCCTGGAAGGGTCGCCTCAGGCCAACTTGGCAGCAGAAGGGCAGGACTTTGATGTGCTGAAAGTCAACTTGACCTGTGTTTACGGCTTAATAAATCTAGGATGGAAAGCTGTGGAAAGGACAGACTGACGCAAGGACGGGAACGGATAGACGACTTCCAACCAGACCTGAGTCGCAGTGGAGCATGTGTTTTGTATTATATGAATACGGCGAAGATAGAAAGGTACTTCGTCATCATCGCACAAGAGATACTTTGCTGATAACTATTCAGCAAAGTACTATTGTGCAGAAGGGACAGGGGCAGGGGACGACCCTGCAGTTGAAACAGGTGCCGGACATGGAACTGTAACTGGGATTAAGGGGGATTTGTGGAACGGCAAGGCGGGACTCCTCTGATGGGTGTAAAAGAGGTGATGGCTGGAGAATGAGCAGCTGGAACAAGCGCTACAGTGTATTGTGGATGGTGGGCATACACTATATTTTATAATGACACCCTCATTCGTGTTCGTGAAAATGCATGAATGACCACAAGTTGGTAGGTTTGGGTACCGAAATAAGCACTTTTAAGGGGTACTGACTGAATTACATTGATACTACAAGTGCTGATTCACATTAAATCAACAGGCGCCAAATTTCGTTAATGAGGGTTAATGATGGTCGCAGACAGAAAGCAAAGTGAATTTTCACCTCATGTTACTTGCGCAACTTTGACTAATGGATCATTTTCGCAACATTTGTAGTTTTAGCGTTACTTGTGCAAGTGTATTTATTCGGCCCAAATAGCCAACATAACAACAACAAACAAACTTTCTGTGATGCATCGTTGCAGGGCTTTTTTTCACTGTCTTGGTTGACACTGACTTAGCATTTTTACTAGCGTTAGCCAACACTCAGCCACTGGCTGCATCCGAAATTCCTTACCAGCATGCTATCTGGTGCATTAAAACAGTAGGTGTATTTATTTGTATGTCTGAACTCAAAGCCCCAGCATGCTGTTCACTTGCACATGCACACGGTGCGCACATGAATGTCTCCAGGCTAAGGATCGAGAGTAAAAATTCAGGCTCAAAACATGGTGTAAATGACCTCTTTCAAGTCAACTTGTCATGCTGGGGCTTTAGGAGACTTGGATTACATCAGACAAGCAGATTTCATTTAATTAATTTATTTCTTGGTTGTTGTTTTTTTCTGGTCATGATTCACTTACAACACATTGTTTGGGAGATTCTGCAACACTGTCTTCCTGTGAAGCTCCAGCAGTGTTTTGTGGACTGAAAAAAGTAAACCCAACCTTCAATCATCACACGGTTGAGTAGAAAATGACTGAATTTTTATTTCTGGATGAACTATCCCTTTAAATGCCCTGTTGACAATAACAGTCTGGAGGTCGTAGCCACCAGTTGTGCTGTGTAAAATGTTCAAAACAATGTTTAAATTCAGAAGCTTGGACTTATTTTTTACAACTGAAATGACATTTCTTATTATTACAAAGAGAGCAAAGTGCTGAAAAAGCGAAAGCTCTGAGAATTTCACCTTACAAGAGGTCATGTTAATGTGGCTTTTGAGTGTGCTGGCCAGTGTCTGACGTACATTAAATGTCTGGCCCGTGGTGCCATTGGCACTGAAGCGAGCTTATGGCTTTTAAAGCCATCTTAGATCAGAAATTTATGTGTTTAGTACAATCATTCTTATGTTGCAGGGGGGAAAAACATCTCATGAAATATTTGTAGTCGGCTTGGATATAACTGATTTACAGCGTGTGAAACAGGGTCGTGTATGACCGGTCATTTCTACAACACACTATATTATGAGTCATTTCTTCACCAGGAAACCCTCTGTTTAATATTCAGTGCTGTCAGTAATGACTCTACTTCTCTTTACTCAAAATAAGCTTGTTTTTTAATATTCCGTGCCAATTCCTTTATAAGCCATGGATATTTGAAAGAAGCCCTGAAAGGAATTTGAGGATCAAGTGTTTGCTTTAAAAGTCTCTGATACATAAATACAATACCGCTTATTCAAGCGCTCTGCTGGCCAGATAGCCACAAACCATGATCATGCAAAATCAAAGGATTACTTTAGCTGTTGGCTTAAGAAAGTCCATGAAAGAATATACACGCAGAAAGACCTTCAGATCCCAAGAGTCACTTTACTGCATCCAAGTAAAACCCGCTTTCAAGATGTGGTGCTCTATGAAAGCTGAACCTGTATTTATTGTAGTTGCACTTAATGATATCTGAAATAATATATTTTCAACTTAACAAACAACCAGAACATTACAACCAAGCCTCAAACACTGTGATCTCTACAAGTAATTTGATTTGCAGTTTTATTCTCAACATGGACCTCTTCCAGGTTATTTTATAAAACCATAGTGTGCAGCTTATTTATCCCGTGCGCACTTTGGGTCAGAGAGGTTTCTGACTGAGGCTCACTTTGCATCAAATAAAAGGCAGCACAAAAAACACATGAATCTAGATTTGTGTTTTAAATCATTGCCCTTGTTTTTGATATAATAATTATGTATTTGCATGCATTTGTTTTATTCTGAACCGCTGTTTAACTCAGAACTCAAAATCCAAAAAATTCCAAATAAAAATGGAAAATATACCTCTTCTGATTGGTACAGTATGCAGAGATCAGAGAATATACTTTTTTTTTTCAGCTCAAAGATATGTTCAGATTATTTAAACTCCATTGTAATATAATAATACTCACATGCCATGTCATGTTTGATAAAGACAGGAACAAAATCCATCATACTCATTTATCTAATAATTTTAGTAACTTTTCAGATTCTGATCAATAGTAGAAAATATATGTTTACCAGCTGCAGTGTTACAGTGATGTACACATTAATGTTCCTGTGAAACACCAGCAGTGTTTTGTGGACTAAAAAACTAAACCTGACCTTGAATCAGCATGAGGGTGAGTAGATAATGATTGAATTTTCATTTTTGGGTGAACTATCCCTTTAAGTAAAATTGTAAATACTGGACTTTTACCTCTAACAAGGTATTACTACACTGTAGTATTGCTACTTTTACTCAGGTGACATGTGAGGACTGTATTAAAATAGACTGGGGACATTTATACAACATAACACCTGATTAAGCTCATTTAAAATGTCTTTCTATTGTCGTTGTTGTTCTGGGTTGTCAAATCCTGCTCATCTGTTAAGTAGGGATGCACCCGATTCTAAACGTGTCATTTGGGAAAGCACAAATAATACGATGGAAAAAGATCTTTCTGCTGTCTGTTATTACTCTGGAAAAAGTCATTTCCATGTAATGCAGTAACATTAAGAGTATGACTTTTTACTTTTATCTAAGTCATTTTTTACAGCACTTACTATATATGTATAATATTGTAGTACTATAAACTGCAGTAAGATTAACACATTATGAAATATGAACGCAGCATCATTGCAATTTGAGATTATGCTCTTCAACAGAAAAATATTACATCTTTACTGTAAAGAGTTTTTATTTCCAAAGCAAAAAAAAAATCTGTAAATTTATAAAACTTTTTTTTTCTTTTCAGTTTCCTATCACTCAGTATCTCAATGTGGTGTTCTGTTCCTAAAACTAACTTTAGTTAAAAATAAAGAGAGGCCAAGAAAGATGAAAAGTACAGTATGAGGATGTGAAAATATATTTCATAATTAATTATTTGCTCATTTTAAATCAACTTGATGCTTTGAAGGCACAACAATTACAACATTGTAAATTATGTTAAAAAAAACAAACAAACAACATTAGCCAGATTTGATGTGATATTCGACATAAACCACGCCCACTTTCCACCATCTATCTGACTACAGATACAGAAACAGATTATTTTGTTGGTTGTACAGATACAGATAATGATAAAATCACTAGATTTTCCGTTTTATAGAAATGATGCTCAAAGTTCATGCACATATATATATTCACACTGACGCACATGTTCTTCTTTCTGCAGCCAGTTCTCCATCACGCCAAACCAGGCAGGGAAAGGATCCAGCTTGGGTTGTTTTCTGCTCGCTGCAACCTGGGCCTAGTGTCAATGACATATCCTGCAAAATGTTTCCACAACGGAAAGAGCTCCCGATAGCTTCTGCGAATAATTCTGTTGCATTAATTTATGAGAAAATAAACAAAAATAAATACTGCATCACATTTATAACAATGCATCAGTTAAAAAGCCTTAGCAAGACCTTCCACGTATGAGAAGTGACGGCGTTTTACCTCTGCTCCGGTCTGCAGCCGAGGCTCCCATGGTTCCGCTGAGCATGTGGACTCATGCACTTACTTAGCATGTGTGTGACAGTTGTTTAGAAAACATTTAAAATAATATTCGGCGATGCCTCATGACAGCTGCCTGAGCCGCAGCCATTTTCTTCAACTTGCATCTGTCATCCAATCTTTTACAGTGCTTTCTTGGAACAGGTACCATGGGATCGCTTTGCTGGATGTAAGAACCGACCTCGTGGGGAACATTTGGCTCAATCAATCTTGTTATTAATTAATCATAATATTGTCTCTGGTCGCCACAGATGGAAGCCTTTACTTGGGGCTGGAACTTCCATTATCAAATGACGATAGCTGCACTGACCTATTGCAGTGGTCACTGGATGTGTGTGTGTGTGCTTTTGAGTTTATTCCTTACAGATTTCAGAACAAATGAATCACTCATTGAAGGCTTTTTTTTTTTTTCAAAATAAGACTGATGTGGTAGAGATGTGAATTATTTGACGTGTCATCGCTACAAGGTCAAAACAAAGTGAAATGGCAGAGAGCGAAAGCAAACTAAGTGTTTGGAAGGACCTTTTGAGGGCTTAGCTCAAATTTTTACATGTTAATAAATTCGCTCGGAAAATTGAAGTCAGTAATATAACCCATTGGATTACTCAAATTCAATAACACAGTTTGATTGCTGTCAGTTACATGTGGGTTGTTTTTATGTCCAAGACTCTGTCAAAGTTTTGTTGACTCTGGGGAACGCCCTGAAGTGAAGTCTGGTCATGATTTTACAACAGTTACCTTTTTTAGCCTTTATTCTGTTGAATAGTCCATCAATTATATGTGTATTTCGAGAATCAGGATTGGGTATCATTCACATTTGAACTGATACAAAATGAAATTTTTCCACAGCCAGTGACTGAGTGTTGGCTAATGCTGTAAAAATGCTAAGTAAATGTCCACCAAGAGAATGAAAAAAAAACCCAGTTATCTCTCGTAACAGCTTCTCCAACATTCTAATGAATCACCTCAGGATGCTGATGAAGTTGTCAATGCCTCTTTTTAAGTTTCGTGGCATCAGGCATGCTAATGTTAGCTGCAGCTAACGTGGTACAAGCTTCAGCTCTTAATAATATTTTATGTTTGGTCTGGTGTTTCCTCAGTTTAGACATGTTGCCTTTGCCAAATTTTATATCAAGTGTTGTCCATGTCGAGTTTTGAAAAGTGTAACTATACAACCTGTTGTCATCTCTACTCATCAAATACCAACATTTTGTCACGTCTCTTCAGCGCCTCATACAGCCTTACAATCTACCCATTACCATCTGCATGAGGTGCACCGGGCCGTCCATTCAGTCCAATATTAGCCCATTTGTGACGCTGTGAGCATCCAACCCATTTTTATCCCAGCTTGTCAAATACTAACGCTACTTTTTCACAGTCTGCATCACACACTGATAGACAAAGTACCCTTTAGTGGCTGTGTAAGACCTTTCTGCCAGAAAACGTTGTGGTGTTCGGGTAGTTCTAGCCACAAAAACTACTTAAAATAAGCCCATGTTCTGGGTTACAGTACGTACATCATGTTACATACATCATGTGATGTCACTGAGGCAACTTGCAAGACAAAAGTCACATGACACAGGTCACAAGATGCATGTTACATTATGGATTTTATAACTTCTAACGCTTCAGTTTCACATTGGACACCAACATGCTCTTATCCGAACTCGACCTATAAAGATGATTTGTCACTGCCCCTTGACATCTGATACTGAAACATAAGTTATCCTTTAGCAGCTGTGGCTAATGCAACCAGAAAGCTGATTTTAATGTGATTAATGCTGTGAAAGGGTTGTATTTCGGTTAGGTTTAGGCACAAAAACTACTTGGTTATGTTCAGGATAAGACCATGTTTGGGGTTACCATAACTGTTAGGTTACATACATTATGTGTCACTGAAACAACTAGCAAAACGAACGTCACATGACGAAAGTCACGCATCATTGAAGACAAAAGTCACATAAAGTTACGTACATTACAACTTTTACTGTCATTTTGGTTTCACATGGGACACGAACCCCACTCTCCTGGATAGAAGTCCTGTGACGTTTGAGCCATCCATCCACCCCACCTCATCCACGTGCAGACTCTCCCTCTTAATATTATGTCAGCGGTCTTATACAACCGCCAATGGGTTTACACTGAACTTAAAAGGCCTGATGTGTTGATTTCAGCAGCAAACGGGTACTCTCCACGTCTGTATGAGTCACCAAGGGGTGGTGATAAATTTTTGGTATCTGACAAGTTGGGAGTGAGACTGGGCTGGAGACACGAACCCTGCTCTCTTGGGTGAAAGTCCTGTGATGCTTGAGCCATCCATCCTCTCCACCTCCTCCATGTGCGGACTTCTCCCTCCTTAAACTACATCGAAAACCTGATGCGACTCATAAGGCTGCGGGGAGGTTTACACTGAAGTCACTTAAAGGCTTGCTGCATCTGTTTCAGAAACTAACGGGTACTGTGCGCGTATGTATGAGTTGCAGAGGGGCGTTGACAACACGTTATTTGGTATTTGACAAGTTGGGAATGAGACCAGGCTGAATCACGACTGCCTTGGCTAACCACGTCCCTGACTCACTCTGACCTGAACAAGCTGCGTGGGTAACATTTTATCTTTCTATCTATACCCTTGGTTACTCTTTCACTCAGCTGCACTCCGAAATTTGGCACTGATTGATTTAACGTGAATTGGAACTCTGTACTTTTAAGGGTAGTGACCGAATTAAATTGAAACAACAGAGTTCTGTACCCAACCCTATTTAGAAAATGATTTGAAACCTGATTACTCTTTTAAAGTTTCTATATTGCAGTAATGATCTGTTGCATCTACAGTCGGGCTCAGTTGACAGAGGTGTACATGGCACAAGTCTCAACTCTGTGCTGGTAAAGAGATATTTCCCCAAAGTCCGATGATAGAACAGACAAGGTCAACAGTGCAAAGGTACTCCCAAGTTTTATGCTATTGTTTCTGACGCTACTGGTCCCAACCCAAAGTGTGCCGAGGAACCTTCATGGGTGGGTCTCGACAAGATGATATAATTTATTTTTATTACTTTGCGGAGGTTCAAAATGCCATAGGGGCTCCTCCTTGCACCGGTACTTCTGTGTTGGACTTTTTCCACATTTTTTCTCTTCATGGGGATTGTGGGCTTATAAGTCTTCATCAAAATCCTCCCAGGAGTTGGTAAAGCGAATGACAATGGTGCATTGTCAGTTTGAGTATTACTCAAGTCCAACCATTACTTTTTAGACTAATACAAAAGTCACGTCAAGACACGGACAAAAACATTTTATATGGTTTTATCAGAGCTCTTCGCTGGTTCACTCTTCAGCTGTTTGGCTGCTAGATGACTGGTAATGTCTAATCATATTTGTCAAGGTACAGCATGGATCTTCTGCTGATGCAGACACCACCCTGGTTGTTCATTTATTTAAAAGTTCCCTCACAGGGATCAGTTCCCAGCAGAATCCTTGTTGCTCCTTGGACTCTTTTAAAGCTCTTTCAAATAGCAGAGCTATTTTCACCGAATCTCACAGCTCAAACAGATTAAGTCCTAAAGGTCCGGTTCCTGAATTGAACCAATGCGAAAATGATACATGGTTTCAATCAATGGGGTACAATGTCAGGAGACACTTCTTGTGAGTCCAGGTTTGTTCCCCATCAGCTGATGTTTTGTTATCACCACAAAAGAGAGCATTTTTTAATGTTGCGATAAAATGACACATACAGTCGTGCACTTCCTGTAATTGGTTCGCATGGTGTTCACACCAGAAATGAGCCGCTCCAGAGTTCATTTGACAGTGGTCTGAGACCAGCCCCTTTGAAGTGGACCAGAGTTTGGGTCATACCAACTTAAACAAACCGCACTAAGGCGGGTAACTGCTCTAGGGTTTAGCTCAACCCGACTAAACAAAGTTTAATGTTCTAACTGTATTTGCTATCAATGGTAGATTTCTTGATATAAGTGTGAACTGTACAAGTAGTAATACAGGGTTCAAAATGAACCTTCTCAAAGGAGGAGCAGTACCAGAACAAACAGAAAACTTCAAATTGCAGTATTTCAGCTGTGAAACGTGCCCATATTGTCTTGAGGCATTTTAATGCTCAGAAAGCAGTGTATTTGTATTTTTCTGCTGAATATGGTTTGGTCAGCATACTCTAAGTAAACTAACTAGCCATGTAAACTAATGTAGAATACAATGATAGTTAATTTACACATCAATCAACATGGGTCCCTGGGACACTAAATTTACATTTTGGGCCCCAAGATAAAAAAAAGTAAGTTTAAGAGCCTTTCTTTCAGACTATGTTCGTCACTTTGGGTGGTGGAGGCGCCTGCAGAGAAGAGACCTCTGTAAAACCATTCAAATCTTTTTATGTAGGCCATATGACATGTTTGTCTCTTTATGAATCCTGCAAGCTGGAAAATATATTACACTACAGTTTTTTTATGCATTCTAACCCACACGTGGCAGTGGTTCAGTGATTGTTTCCAACAAAATTGATGTGTGTAATGATGCGTGGACAAGACTGAAGGCATATCTCCACTGAGTTTCTCCTTCCTTAAAGGAATAGAGATTGGTTACCTCAGTGGAGAAAAGGGAGGGAAGTAAAACAGTGCCATATGAGAGAGATGCAGGAGATACACTGAGTTCACAGGAGCAGAGGGACCTGCTGGTAAAACATCTGATTTCCAATTGTGAGCATACACAAATACAAGGCATGGTTATATTAGTTCTATAAAATCAAAGCACAAGTATGCCGGGGCTTTATGAAACTGATTCATAAAGAGAAGAGAGGATAACAGAGAGAAACGGGGGGGGGGGATAACAGAGTGAAGTGGGGAGGCTGAACTCGACACAAACACACAGGCATACACATGATCCGTCCAGCTGTTAGCCCAGTGGTTCTCAACCTGGGGGTCAGGGTAATGAAACACTACATGTATATACTATATGATAGGGTTCAGAAATAATCCTTAACATGGAAATTAGACCATTGGACGGTCACTCAGCCGGACTGCAATCACCATAAGCACAGAGCTGCACATAAAAGCTACGCTAACCTGGATGGGAACTCAGAGTGAGCCAGAGAGCTCACCAGCCCACATTCAAATCCTCCAAATAACAAATCACCATGTAACCCTGCTCTGAGTTTGGCAAAAGCAGTGGTACCTGACAAAAGTTTGGCTAGAGCTAACGATACTGTTGCTAGTAAGCTGGCATTAGTTAGCCGGACATGCTATTGTCTGCAGCTTACACTGGAGCAGATAAAAACAAAGTTGAATTGGTAAAACTTAAATTTCCAGGTCCCACAATTTCATGCTAAATAGGCGGTAACAATTTTTTTAGATAACGAACAATTACATCCAAATTTCCTCCAAATTTCATGGTTAATTATTTGATAATTAGCATGTACCATTTTCATGTCGTGGGTGGTAATTACCAAGTAACATATTTGAACTTTCTTAGAATTTACCCCCAAATTACTACATAGTTCCATGGGTTATTATGTGATAAATTACAAGTGTCATTTTCCATGAAATTTGGGCTTAATTTGTGGGTGAATTCAGAGAAATTTCAAATATGTTGCTTTGTAGTTACTACCAACTACATGAAAATGATACTTGCTAATTGTCACATACTTAACCATGAAATCTGGGGGTAACTTGGAGTTAATTTGTAAGTCATTTCTAAGAAATTTCAATTTCATTTGTGCTATTGTGTTTTGTGTTTTTGAAAGGCTTGACAGGCTTGTGGCTCCTTAGTTACAGTTGCTAAGCTGTGACTGGCTGTTTGCAAGAGTGGTTTAGTGAAGGGTTGACTCACTTAGCTGCACATCTTTGGGAGGAACCCCAGGACAGAACAGCCCCAACTGGCTGGTGGATAAAGGCAACAGCGCCAACCATCAAGCCACCTCATCTAATATAACCATACAGTCAATATTTTCATTTGAAATTCTCTGCTTTTTTTGGTTTATATCCTGAAGACTGGACATCATCACATACACACACATGCGTGCACATACACAAACGATATTTAACAAGAAAAAAAGAAAGAAATAGTGCTGTACAAGCCAGCAGATGTGAACAACCATTCAGTATGTTTTTTGCTTTTTTAAGCTCTTGGTGTAAAAAAAAAAAAAGAAAAAGAAAAAGAAAAAGTAGACCCTACAAGATGTGGCATTATTTACAAAATTCCATTTGAATTCAACTCATTATTCACAGACAAATAATAAAACTAAGTGCAAATCTTCCCTCAGCCTTTCCGTTTAAGGAAATATTAATACAAACACTCTTAAGACTCTATGAGAGGTCAGCTGGGGTAGTATTTCCTAATGGTTTGTTTCCTTAGAGACTGCCAAAAACACCCAGAGTGCTGTATTTATAGTAAATTGCAATAATAATTTGTTTCTACCAACATATTCCATCTTGCTCTGGTGTTCCATGTTGCCTTTGAAGTGCCAGTGAAACCAATCACATTCCTCTCAGTATTTCTCACTTCCTATCTCCTCCATTCATAGACTGAAAATAGCCTCTGAATCATTCCATGGCACCCACATTGGTGTTTACACTTTGCCTTCTTCCGTACTGGAATATTGTACCGTACTTCACACCAGGCGCTCAAAAATGTTCCGATAAAATCAACAAGAGAAACCAGAGTATGGAGTTTAGACGAATTGAGGGGAACTTGCTCAAGTACATGTTGTGTTTTATTTCAACAACATGGGCTAAAGATATCTCTCTGTGCTAAAACCTGCCAGAGAAAACATGTATGGCATGGTGTGTGGTTTCCTGGAGTGGTGTGAGTTTTTAAGAAAAGCCAGGGTATGTATCATTGCATAAAAAAGTATGCTAGTCAGACACCACTTTTTTTTCTTCTTTCTCTCTTAAGATTAAAATACAATGTGTCTGTGATATTTTTTATTAGTACCTTGGAAATGGTGCTGGTATCAAGTTAAACTGCAATCTGAGCTGCGATCAGTCCAAAAAAATGATCAAAGTCTTTCTCTTTCTATTTACCATACTCAGCTGAAAAATATCAGTTGAGTATTGGCAAGAATATGTCAGAACAGTTCAAGCTTACCTACACAGAGACAGAACATCTGTAGTCCATCATGAGAAGATTCAGAGAGTCCAGAGAGATCTCTGCACATAATGGCCAAAAAGCAACACTTGAAGTTCAGGTATTAGACTGACGTGCCTGCAGTCCAGACCTGCCTCCCGTTGAAAATGTGTGGTGCGTTATGAAGCACAAAGCACAACAATGGAGACCCCAAACTGTTGAGCACTTGTTGTACATCAAGAAAGTTATCACACGTGCCTCCTCTGAGACACACAGGGCAGCATTAAAGGGGTAGTTCACCGAAAAATCATCGCCGATTGAAGGTTGGGTTTAGTTTTTAAGTCTGCAAAACACTGCTGGAGTTTCACAGGAAAGCAGCACTGCAGACTCTCCCAAGCAATTTAAGAGAGTGGTGACCAGTTTTTTCAAAGGGAAAAAAACAACCGTAAAGCTAAGAACAAAACATAAAATGCCTCCATGCTGCTCGTCTGGCGTAATCCAAGTCTCCTAAAGCCCCAACACGCAGCTCACTTGCGCGCTAGCGTCACACCACACACACCCACTTCAGACGTTGTGCACGTAAACGTAGCTCCAAACTAAAGATCTACAGTGAAGATTTAGACTAAAAACATGGTGTAAATGACGTCTTTCAAGTCAGCTCTGCATGTTGGGGCTTTAAGAGACTCGGATTACATCAGATGAGCAGCATGGAGGCATTTTATGTTTCTAGGTTGTTGTTTTTTTACATTTGAAAACTGGTCACCATTCACTTAAATAGTTTGATTCTGCAATACTGTTTTCCTGTGAAACTCCAGCAGTGTTTTGTGGACTAAAAAAACTAAACCCCTCTTGAATCAGCATGAGGACAAGTAGATTATGACTGACTTTTCATTTTTGGTTGAACTATCCCTTTAAGCTAATGTACTGCTACTGTAATCTGTTTCCATATGAAAAATAAGTTTTCTGTTTCTCTCAGTCTCTCAGCCTTTTTTTAAATTATGTTTGGCACCTGCATTTACTGTAGTCTATTTTGCACTTTAAATTTTATTTATTGCATCTACTTGTGATGTGTAGGACTACAGATGGAAATTAGCGTCACGCTAAATCTGGTGCAATCATGTTTTAATTTCTTGCAAATGATCAATGTCATTGCACACTGTCCTTTTATAAATCAAATAAAACTAAACTAAACTACTTCCCCAGCTGCCTCCGCGCGGCCTTTGAGCAAGGCACTGGAATTTAAATTAAGCTACCCGGTGACTAAGAGCACAGCGCTGCGGTCACGCTACATAGTTCCCAGATTTGTATGTGTCAGTGTATGTAATCCTCTCTTCCTCTGCAGTGACTCCCTCCTGTTGGAGCAGTAATTACAAATGTCCTCTTAGTTCACATCCAGTCAAACAAGGTTTAAGGTTTCTTTCCTTTAATTCTCTTACAAATGCTGCAGGAATAACACGGGCGAACATCTCGCATGAGAAACGTCCGACAGTTTTGGCATCCTGTGTTTCCTTCCACTACTTAACCTTAAATGTTACACAACCCACTTAAGTCTTCACCGCTTCACGGGCGGCCACGAGTTTGTCAAAGTGTATATGAAGAGATTTTGTCTTCAGCAGGAACTAAATCCATAGCTGCTCACCAAGTCAGGCCAAGACCACAAGTCTAACATGTAATAAACAGTAGGTGACAGTATGACTTTATTTGTTGTGGGCTGGACGTGTGTGTGTGTGTGTGTGTGTGTGTGCTTAAGTGTGTATCCTCAGGATTTACTAGGTCAGAACCTACAAATTTAGGCTCCACTGCTTCAATTAGTCAGTTTTCTGGCTCGGAGCTTGTCAATTAAACCCATGGCCACATCCTAATTGAGCTTGTAGTTCAAACTGTTCTGCTCTGATAAATGAGACACTGAGTAACACAACATCTATTTTCAAAGGACTCCGATTCTGGAGGCGTTTAACAAGGTGTTGCATACATAAAAGCCCTTTTTTTT
>JAJHUR010085084.1:0-27598 GCA_027495735.1 Lutjanus campechanus | reverse complement strand
TTTCTTTGTAAGCTGGGTGAACCAACTCTTTCAATGGCAACCTGATTTCAGCTCTGCAACAGTTATTTGCAACAATTATGAATGAATAGGGGCCCAGGAGGACTATTTTCACACAGTGGAGTCTTGAGTAGCCCAGCAGGTAGACATTAGCCCTGCTCCCACCAGTGAAACCCATACATAAAGTCTATGCATTCATACAACAGAATAGAACTTAAATGTGAACGAAAGGATGGAAATGTTTCCACCACATTTTTTATTTTACTATAATACCATGACACTGCCAGCTATACTTGCATGTGCGGAGATGAACCGGCTGTAGTGCTCTTGTTTGGGTTAGAAGACTTCCATAAACCTTTGATGTTGTTGATTGAATTTTCCTGTTGCCATGAATAAATTAAATCACACTATTTCTGTAAATGACGGGGTCACCCCTCCATATTTGTCTGAAGAGGAAGTCATGATGATTGCAGCTGTAATATTAAATATTGCTTTTATTTAATTTATGACAGAAAATACTCAATGTTGTGTGGAAATCATAAGTTAAAGGCTCATTTTGTACTGTCTTAACTTTACAAACTGCAGTTATATTTATTTATAATCAAATTATATTTATAATCAAAAAATTTGCCCTTTAGATTTAAAATTAGCATTTTGTGTTTGTCCTCAGATAACTGAAATGTAGGTTTTATTTTATGTATGTATATGTATATGTATATGTATATGTATGTATGTATGTATACATATTATAATTAAATAATTAAATGACCCATTAATAAAGCAAATCATGTAGATGACTAAATATGGAAATTATCAATGGTTATTATACATATATTAGAAATGGAGACAAAAAGACAGGAGAGAGAAAAACAAAATAAAAAATAAACAAAACCAACAAAAATTGTATTTAATAAATAAATTAATTTAAAAACAGTGCAGGGTTGGTAAGTTATCATAGCACTGTGTGTAAATTGCAATATGAGTTTAATTAAAGTTTTAGAAGTATAACTAAACCTCAGAGTACCAGAAAACCTTAATAATTAAGGTTTGATTGTTTTGATTAATTAGTGTATGTATTAAAAGACCTGTCAGTCAACTGTAAGTGATAGCACTGGTTATATATAGGACTATATTGTAAGTTTGTGTGTGACCCTTTAGTTTAGATTTAGATAACATATTGTATCTTTAAAGAGGAAAGATATTTATGTGACACAGACAAACTGTAAGCACTTAACAACAACTTAATCATCTTTTTTGTAGTTTGATGATGACCTCACAGGGTTAGAAATAAAAAAAAAAATATTATTATTCAAGTCAAGTTGCATTATTTGTATTCAACAACACTAAATCAGGTTAAGAGGTTTACTGCGTAAAAAGCTTGCTTGCATTACCTGCAATAAGTAACCTTGTTAGGAACCACAGTGTCTCTGTGTGCAAATATCCATGCAAGCTCAAAATGAGCACTTATCATAACACTACTCCAATTATCCCCAGACACAACAAATGCAACATTTACATCTCATCTTGATCTAAAAGGCAGTGTTTTCACATTAATCTAAACAGGGCAATTCCTTCTGCTTTTTTTGGGGCCAGAATGGGTGATAAGCTTTGTCACTTTAATTACATCAGCGTAAATATTTCATATTGGCCAAATCAGATCTTGTGGCTGCAACATTCTTGTAAATGGAATTTTATCTGTAGCTCGGGACCATTAGTGGCACTGAGTTCTGAGGCAGCCTAGAGGACGGTAATTAAGTCCACTCAGCCGTGACTAAACATTTTTGACATTTTTCCTAGTCCGGAATGAACTGTCAGTGTGCAGAGAGAGTAACCATCTTGTCACTTTGTGTTTGTATAAGAATAGCAGAAAGCTGGGTGCTACGCTGCGAGTCCAGAGTTTCATATCATAAAAAAAAGGGAATGAAATGCAGAAAAAGAGAAAATGGTGGTGGCTTAAACATGGGTTTGTCTATCTATCTGTGCAGAATGTGTGTGTGTGTGTGTGTGTGAGAGAGAGAGAGAGAGAGAGAGAGAGAGAGAGAGAGAGAGAGAGAGACTGAGATAGTGTGAGGAAGAAAGACACAGACTGTAACCCATTTCTAATTCGACCTAAAATACACTATGTGTAAAATTTTAGAAAATGTTTCGAGCTCAGTTAATGCAAAGAAAAGTAGGACACATTTAACTTTGCTTTGCATGGTGGTTTGCTGATGGATCAAAGCTGTCAGAACAGCCCAGTTTCTCATGGGTGCCTTTGTTTGATTCTCTCTATATTTGTTTGGACCTTCAACCAAGGTGTGTGTGTGTTTGTGTCTGTGTGTAGGCAGTACGTTCATTAGCACAAACTAAGGTCGATTTCAACAAAGTTACTGCATATTGTGATACATTTTGCATCTCATTCCAGCAAGGTACCAGGGTACTAATATGTTTCTCCTCTTGTGCGTGCAGATATAATGAGTTACAGTGGTATCGAAGACAAAAATTCAGAGATAACAAGGTGACTTTGAACTTGCCTCCGAAGATATTCCACTGGCATCCTTAAGAAGAAGAAAACAACCAATGCCTTAATAGCCAATACAAGCATTCCATCAACTTTGGTATGCTTGAGTAAATTGAATACCCCTGCTTTGCCTTTTGTTCTAGAAAATGCATCAAATTGATTGAAAGAAGCAATTACGGTACCAGGGAGCGGTATTGATTTTATGAAAGTGTGCAATTACTTTAATTGGGATAACCGTGTCTCGATTAGATGTTCGTAGTAGGCTATGTTAAGAAAAAATGTCTGCATTTTACAGTTGTTTTGATTTTGAGCAAATACCATTTCCAGTGCAGCCCAACCTTTGTACCTGATTAGCCTGTTCATTTTCCTCTGTAACCATCTTCTCTGGGGAGTCAGAAGACATCCAATCAACATGGGTTCAATGGTAATGAAAAAAGTCAATGGGAACATTAGTGGAAATTCTTTTCAATGTCACATGTTTGAGCGATTCTTCTGCACAACACTGGATTTGGTTCACAGCACATTAACATGCTGTGAAAGCTCTGTTAAGAGCAAATAAGAACACTATGTTTTGTCAGTCGCACATATAACAAAAAACTATATTTTTATCGGACACAACTATACCCTAATTAGTGGTAAACTAATAAGATGCGACAAGCTGTAGTTTGTGTCAAATTAGACAAAATCTACAAATAATAATTAATATTATATATGATAGAAATTTTGGAACACATTAAAAATTGAAGTAAAGTGTATTACTGTGTAATATTAAAGTGTATTATCACTGTTAAACCCTTATTAGACTTTCTTAGAGGGTGATTTGGGACACATTACAACAGAACTGCACTGTAAACTAAAGCGCATTATTTCCCACTGTGATACCATTTTTAGACTTTATTAGAAGGTAATTTGGGACACTGTAAACTAAAGCAAAATCTCATGTCTGCTACTTCCCCATTTAAGAACAATATGTGAACCAGATCTACCACCAGAATTATAGAGTAAGAGGAATATTTTGTCTATGGGTGACAGTGGGAAATAATACACTTTTGCTTACAGTACAGTTCTGTTGTAATGTGCCCCTAATTTCTCCCTAATAAAGTCTAATAAGGGTCTAATACTGCTGATAAAGAACATATCTCTATACATCTTGTTATGTCTTATTAGTGAATCATTAGGTATAATCATGTTATTTCTAGTTTTTGTCTAATTTAATTCAAAGTACGGCTTGTTAGGTTGTATTAAGTACTGTAAAATAAAATGCAACCATTTTATCCCCGAATGTGTTGTTTGCCAGGTAAATTTGAAATGCCTCTTCTGTTCCAGCAATACTGACTTAGAACCAGTTAAAAAAAAAAAGAGGGTAAAAATGAACAGTGAAGTCAAGCCTTAAATCTGGCTGCATACCATGTGACTTGACATGGAGCAAGCGAATGAAAAAGAGAGACAGGAGAGAGAGCGAGAGAGAGAGAGCAATACCCCCATAAAACCATCTCTGCTTTCAGTTCAAATAGGTCCTATCATCTCCATGACAACAGTCGTAATGGTAACATGGAAATATATTAATGTAAAACCATGGCAACGTTCTCCAATTGAATTAAGCAGCACCTGTGCACATTACAGAAGAAGATAAAAGACAAAAGGAGCCAGCTTCTGCTTGCCAAGCAGCTGTGGCTTTCAGACCTTAAAAACCCATCTACATTTCCTGAACACATTTGTTTTCCAATGTTTCTGTGCGGCAAATTACCGTAGCATTGCACGTTTTTTGAGGGCTTTTCTGTCGTATTTGTGCAAACAGATGAGAAACTGGATAATTATGTTCTTTTTTCTCCCCCGTTCTGTCGACTATAAACCCATGCAGCTCCTCTGCCAGAGTGGTGTAGCCGGATTAAGAGTATGTGTGTTTTACCATTAAATCACATAATGGTGGGGCAATCATTCTGATAGGTAAAAGGGCACGGTGTTTGTGCACAAAGAGACATGTTAGACACACAAACTCGGTACATTGTGCTCCCTTTCATTCAAAACAGAGGGTGTGTGAGAGAGTGAAAGTGGTTGTGTTCTGCCTTCTTTTCTCTGAGCTGAGCTGAAAAGAGAAAACATTATCTACATCACCATGCCATCAAATCTGATGGATTTTATCCCATCCCTCCCCCTCCTCCCGCTTTCTTCTCTCTACCCCCACACTGTGAGAAATAAAGGTGCAAACTAGAACCACAAAGGGTTCTTTGGCTTGTCCTCACAGGAAAACCCCTTTTGGTTCCTGCTAGAGCATTTTATAAAGGTTCTACTTGGAACCCTTCCAGATTTCTACCAACAACCCAACACAAATACTGAGAACTGTCTTTGAGAGGTTTCACCCCGAACCTATGCGAGGTTGTACAAAGAATCTTTCCAGGATGTAATGTTTTCACTCAGAACCCTGTCTGAGGGTTCTTTCAGCACCCTCTGGGTGTTAACGAAACTCATCCAAGGGTTTCTACTAACAACTTTTTTATATTTGAAAGATTTTATCTAGAACCCTTCAAGGGGTTCTGCTGAGAACCCTTTTATATTCCGACGGTTTTATCTAGAAGGGGACTCTACAGAGAAGTGTTTCTTTTGCCAAAGATTTTATTATATATTTCTATTTATATATTTATTTTTCAAAGAATCATTTTATATTTCATAGTTCTATCTAAAACCCAACCCCAGGGGGTGGGATAGAGACGTGTTTTATATGCCGAAGGTTTTATCTAGAACCCATCCAGGGAGTTTAACCCTGAACCCTTTCATATTCCAAAGTTTCATCTAGAACCCACCTATGGATTCTACCATGAACCCTTTTATATTATGGTACAAAGAATCCCTGACAAACCCCTGACAAAAAAACTTCATAACTTCACTGTCATAATAGAGCCTAAGCCCTTGAGTAGGAACCCTTTTGGAACCCTCATTTCTAAGGGAGTAGCCTCTATGTTCTCTGGTAATGGCAATGTAGCATTCTATCACCCTTGGAAATGTGAGTCTGTGTGTGTTTGTTTGTGCCTGTGAAAGAGGAAGAAAAGAAGGGGTGAGGGTGCCGAGGACACACAGCCTAAGTGAAATTACTCTTAAAAGGATATTGTTGTTCCCAAAGAGTGTTGAACAGCATTTTCAACCACCATATTTTATTCATGCAGGCAGTCATGTCCAACACAGAGACCTATACAGTACATCGACTTCAGCTCAACTCTGTCTGTCTGTCTCTTGGAGAAAATCCTCATCCTGTTGCAACGTGGCGTAGATAAAACTCTAATCTCCAATCTCTCAAGGGATCCAATGAGAAACTATTTTCTCCATCCTGTTTTCCATTGTGCAACAACGCCACTCCTCCCAGGTCCAAGACGTCAGTGCTAAGTGTGCTTATACATTATAGGGCACTCAGGCCTCCCAATAGGCAGCTTCTCCGCAATAGGTCAAAATTGCATAACCATCTCTTTCAAATCTTCCAGCTGTTTAATGCCAGGAACGAGGAAAGGTGGAGATTAACAAGAACTCAACGCTGAGGGAAAATATACAGTCTAGATCGGCTGTCTCTCAGACATGCCGTGTGCTGCACAAGAGGAGTTGAGTGCACCAAACCTTGGATTGTTCTGTACCAGTTGTTGTACAATGTCAGAGGAAAATGGCAGCGTTTGTCCGTTTTATTACAAGCATGAGAATGAGCAGTTGGTGTTTCGCAGGAATTTGACCATGAAACACATTTTTCCACATATCTTGTAATCACCGACATTTCTCACCACATGAATCCACTTGTAGAGTGAGATTATAATACGAGTTGTCCTTTTAGAAAGCCAAGGTGAGAGGGTATTAGGAACGTAGCCTTGAATTGTGAGAACACTAAATCCATTCTGTACTCAACTGACAAAAGATTCATTTCAGTTTCTTTTACTCAAATTTCAGTGAAAAGACTGATATATTTACAGAATCCTTTTAGCTTTTTGCTTCTACTGGGAGTTTGACAGATAACATACTTTTTCCCTGAGTGAAGCATTGCTCAGAATGTCAAATCTTTCAGACTAAAGGAACATTTCACCTAAAAAATACAGATTTTCATTCAGTTTTTCAACACCTATACCAATAATGTTGTGGTCCGATTGTTTCAGGGTGGTATCTTCTGATATAATTAGGTTAGCCATTAAAAAACATAAATTATCCTAAAAAATACGTTTCAAAAGCTGCTCAACCAATCTGGTCATCAGTCTTTATCTCAACAATCCTCTCATGCAGTTTTCTCTGTCTGAGAAGTTTTCATGCACATGTTGCAATAGTATTGCTGACAGTAGCAGCTCTAAAATGGCTGCCATATTTAGAAGCAAAATAAAGTGTCAAGAAATACAAGAACATTTTTTCAAATGGTATTTAAAGTGATACTCCACTTTGTGAGAATAAGCCATTCAGTATGTACTCACCACTATGCCGATGTGATGATGGGTGAAGGTCTTCAGTTCACAAAACAATCCTGGAGTTTTAGGAGAAACAGGGTAGCAGCCTCATCCAGTACAATGGCAGTGAATGGTGACCACAGATAAAAGGTTAAAAAAAAGGCACACAAAACAAACACAAAATGTCTCCATCCTGCTTGTGTGGTGTAATCCAAGTGTCCGCGAGCCATTTACGCCATGTTTTTAGCAGAAATGTCAACTGTAGCATGTAGCCAGTAGGATGTAAACATGGCGTCGCGAGACTTCCTCACGTGCGTCCATTAAGATATATACGAAGTCGACGCCATGTTTACATCATACCGGCTACCTGCTACAGTTGACATTTCTGCTAAAAACATAGCGTAAATGGCGTCTTTTGCGGTTAATTTTTAATGTCGCGTCTCGCGGACACTTGGATTACACCACACAAGCAGGATGGAGATGTTTTGTGTTTGTTTTGTGTGCTATTTTTAACGTTTTATCCGTGGTCACCATTCACTGCCATTGTATTGGATGAGGCTGCTACCCTGTTTCTCCTAAAACTCCAGGATTGTTTGGTGAACTGAAGACCTTCACCTATCATCACATCGACATGGTGGTGAGTACATACTGAATGGCTTATTCTCACAAAGTGGAATATCACTTTAAGACTTCAAATGACAAAAAATGTACATGTACATTGGTGATAATTAGGTAAAACAGTCTTTTATCATGCATTAATTAAGACAACTTTTGGTTGAAATATCCTTTTAACATACTTGATAACTGGTAATATTTGGGTGAAATACTCAAAAGTCCCGGATGATGTTTCTCTTTAACATCCAGTATATTTAATATTTAGATGAAATATTTCTTTATGCAAAGTAAATATTATATTTTTAGGTGAGCTTGCTGTGACATTCAGAGTGTTTGATTATTGGTCGCTCCTTAAGCCCCGCCCTTCTTAGTTACTGTTACTATGGCTGTCAGCTTTCTGTTCTGACAGGCCACATATGCAGTTTACAGTGATGATGGTCGCAGATTCAAAATTTGTTGTGGTTTTTTTGGATGAAGGACGATGGGTCCTTGATTTTCAGTGCCGATTTTGCCTGCTGAAAATTTTAAAATCTTTATCTAGTTAGCTTATTAGCTCCAGCTTTTTAACGTTTCCAACTGGCTCGTTTTAAAATGAGAAACCTGTAAAATGTATCTTAAATATACTTGTACAGTATCACTACATACATAACATTGCGCTAAAAGACCGATGTCATGGGCAACATCATCATTCTCACCAGCAAATGATCAAGGAGACATGGAAGCAGCATATTTTTGTAATGCAGTGCTGGTTAACACTAGTATTAGCAGTATGATAAGAGTCTGAAGTAAATTTTCCCCAAATCCAATTAAGTACAGGACATAGTCAGCAACCATGCTTAGTTACAGTTGCTAAGCTATGATTGGACAATTGCAGTAGGCGGATTTTAGCAAATGATCAACATTCAGTACGTTTAGTAATAGTTGAGTGACGTACTCCTTCATCTCCCAGTCACTTATATATAATTGTATGCTTGGATTAAATAAGACTTTCAGAGTTCAACCACAGGTTTAAGGCCATATCATTTCAATGTTTCTAATAAATTTCTCGTGTTTGTCTTCTTATTTCACCGCCTACAGGAGCTGGATAGAGGCCAGTGCAGGCATCATCCTTCAACCCAGATAAAGATCAAGTATGCCTCATTTAATCAGTGGATGGAACATGAGAAGCAAAAGCATTGTTTCACCACCATGCATGATAGAGATTACATAGGATCTGCATGTCCTGACATCAACAGAGAGTGAAAACGGAGAGGGTTTTTTACAGAAAATGATGCTCGGATCATATCTACAGACCTGCATAAATAGAGGATTTTAGCATCAGTTTACTGCAAGGCTGTGAAGGTTAACAGCTCCTGAAAAAGGATTATAAAAAAATAAAATGGTGACTTCTGACCAAATAAATTCCAAAATGTGCAGTCACTGGAAAATAAATGTATTTAATGGTTGTTATCGCTGTTAGGTCACATTAAAAAGATGCCTGAATTCAAATTAGCCTCATTTTTTCTTTCCTCTTCTCTTTTTTTCCCCCACTCGGTAAAAACATCTATAATTTGAGCTACTCAAAAAGAATCCTAATTGCTCATCTGAAAGGGACCATGATTGGATGCTTGAATTTCTTTATATAGGAATGACTCACAATTCCTCCGCTTGAATGACAAACAATTTTCTCTGGCAAATGATGCCATGTGTCTCGTTGAGTAGAAATAAGAATAGGTCCTGTTTTCCGACATGTGCACAAAACATTCGCTCAGTCATATGCATGAGATAAATTGTGTCCAAAATGCAAAAAAAAAAGGAGAGCAAATGTCACCGAGTTGTTTTGATCATGCAATACCAAACACAGGCAATCAAAACAACACACACACTCTCTCTCTCTGTTTTTTAGACAATGTTCAAAAGTATGAAACTTTAACTCGCTTGACATTATCACCATGTGCAAATGTTGGCCTTTTTAATGATATGAAAACACTGAGCTAAGCTCCTGCAGACTGCAATACATTCTTCCACCAAATGAGAGCTGAAATGCTATAGGCAATTAGAAGAGTCTCTAGAATTTCCTTGAAATGAAGTGCTAAATGAAACGTGGTCAGACTGACAAGTCTGCTCTCTTTCTCACTGAGCTGCTCTGTCTTGCTGCAGCTCTTCATGCAGAGGGGAAAGGTATACACGTCTCTTTTTACCAAATCAAGAGTCAATGCATGTAAGCCCTGTGGTGATTTTCCTTAATTATGCTTCAGGGTGATTTGCAAGGTGGATGACACAATGAGGACATGATGTCAGTCAAATAATATCCCCGCGTTTTTGTTTTTTTTTTCTTCTTCACTGCGAGCTCAGATTTACAGGCGTACTGTACTGTATCTGAGTTCTGTCAGGGAGTCAGCATTTTCCATGTATGGAATAAATCAAGAAAAACCACACATGGGCATAATCTTTTAGTGGTTCACATGTCAAAGGCTTAAAGTCCTACAACAGAGTATAGGAGCTGACCCCTGGGGAAACTGGGTCATGACCTCCTTGTCTGCAGAGCTGCGTTGAGGACATTATAGGATCACTACATCTATTCCAATGTGGAATCTGGAAGGAAGAAGAGACTGGTTTGAAAAATCATACAGAAATTTAGTGGAATCAATTAATCTTTTCTCATTACCTTAAAGATACTACAAGGAACTTTTATATTTTGTTGATTCTGGAGGTGCCTGTGGATAAAATCGGTTGTGTTTCCAATGTCAAAATCAGTCCCTCCGAGAAGTGGCAAAGTTTCAACAGCAGCAATTCACGTAAATTAAACCAATCCCCGTGAATTCTGCACGGCCTTACAATTTTGCCTATTCACTGCAAATTTGACCAATCAGCATAGCAGTCCCCCACTCAAATGTCACACACATCTCAATGAAACATCTCAATGTTTTATTATTTACTTTTTAAAATTTTTGTCACGCGTACTGAAAAGAACACGAGGTTTGTCATTGTTGTTGGTTTATCAATGCTCTGTGGACTTATTGTGGACTTATTTTATTTTTTAATTTTGTACTTGCTTTTTTTTGACTGACTTTGAGCTCAAAAGAAGATTTAGCTTCTTTGTGGAATAACCCCAAGTGCACCACTTTATTTATAAATCAAGCTTATTTTATTAGAATTTTTGTAATTATGAGACTTTTTGGTAAGGTTACCGAACACAGAACAGAGGGCAGTTTTATTCTTACCAGAACAAGTCGCCCTCTGCAATTCCACTACAAAAAAAAAACCTAAGAACATACATCAATCTGCTCCGGCTTCTTTTTTAACTGTCTAACATGTGACTCATTGTAACTTTGCCTTGGAAAATATAAATGCAGGCTTGTTTCATCTGATGTCAAGGAGAATCTGACTCAGTGGCAGACAATAAGAACAATAAGACAACAATAGTCCACTACCAGTACTACTACTAGTCTTCTACTCCTTGTAGTTTTATTTATTCAAGTTACTTAAACTTAAAACTTCTAGTATTTACTTTCATAACTTATCAACATGTTTTTGTTTTTTTTTTAACTTGGAATCTTTTGACTTGAAATAATGAGTTTAATGAATGTGCTGTACAGGGTTCAATCAACTCATTAAATTATGTTTCTAAACAAACATGATCAGCCTACAGCAGACTTGCCAGCAAGCATTGTTTGAGAGCTAAAACTTTATTTTTTATAGTTTGAGAAAAATATATGATGAAAATTTGCTGTGTGTCTTGAACACACTTTAAGATAAGTCACGGTTGCTTGTTTTCACAATAATGAAAACACTGCGGTCATGCTTACTCAACTACAACTGAATTAATATCAATCCATCGCCAGTAGACCCGTTTGCGTTTCTGTTCTGTTGTGTTTTTTCTGATGTGCACTGGAAAGCTGAGACACAACTTATGTTTGTGCTGGAGAGTGCACATTTTCCTTCTTTTCCTTTTTCAGTACTTTTGTAGCTTCTAACTGAATCTCTGTAGTTTGAAGTTTAGTTTTCCTCCTGTGACACTGTTTGCACTTTCAGGTATCTGTCTTATTTTACTGATTTGAGTCACTTTCAGTTATATTGTCATGTTAAGTTACTGCTCATGAAAACCCCACATTTCTTGATTTTTACTGCTTCACGGTAAAAGTTTTTAGATAATAAAAAACAGGGAATAGGAGACAAAAGCCAGATGTTAGTGTTTTTTTGTTGTTGTTTTTTTGTCCAGTGCAAAAGGGGTTAAAATTACCTCAACTTGTCTTTTTAAATTCAGGCAACTTTAACTTTCTATCAACTATCTTTAACTACCTTTTTTAAAGTTAAGAAAAGCAGTTCATTTTTACAGGTTATGTTTCACTCTGTATTACCACAGTTACAAAAACATGCACAATAGATGGAAAATTACAACTATCTATTCTTTTGTCCTCAAGTCAATGAATGGTTCCAGAATCATTATCTTAACCGCTGTTTGTGCTCTTGGACCAGATTGTTGACACACACAGGACACACTGCTGGTTCCCATGCCCTGCTGAAACAAGCGGGGTCAGAGCGACCTGGCACGGGGGTCAAAGGTCAGCAAGCTAAACGCCCCCAAATTTCCCTCAGGTGATTGTGAAATTTAAAATTGTTGTTTTTGTCCTGAGGTGTCTCTGTGTACATGCTTGCATCCCAAAAGTACGATTTTTACTTATTGCACCAGACACAATCATATTCATAGCCTTACTTCTTAACTACATTCAAAGGGGAGCAGTGAGACAGATGCACTGATTCTCAATGAATTAAGGTTGATTCTCAGTAAATGAACAATATTTAACATTTATCTCCAGGCCCTGAGATGAATTTAGCTCCAAATGCCCTGCAGGCTTATACTGTACAGCAGCTCATTACTGCAGACAGCTGCAGGTACAACAGACAGGTATGTGTGTGTTTGGTAATAAACACAACTCACTGGGACACACTGTTCATGGTATTTTTTATACAACTCAACACCATGAAGTGGTGACATAAAACTAAAAAACAAAAATAATGTTTTTTCTTCTTCTTGTATGCTACTAACCAGAACGACAACAAAATATACAGTAAAATCATAGTATTTATATTTTAACATACAATGTAACACATATTGTAACATATATATTTATACATATATAATAAATGAATGACAGACTAATCATCCTTGGTTTGCATGAGGTGTTTATTTTTTGTTATTTACTGAGTGAGAGCAATGACAGACTAATGGTATCATTTGCATGTACCTCACCATAGCTGCCCTTAGGCACTGCAGTTTGCATGAGCAGATCAGATTGTGCTAAATGCTAGATAGTACAAGTACAACATGTACTGCACTTCTGTGGGTATGTCACGTCGCACATCAGGAACAAAAACTGGTTTGGCAAAATTTCAGAGATTTCCTGTGTATGTAAATGGTGAGTGAGAACAAAGTAAGTCATCTGTTGGTATTTAGATCTTCTGTCAACATATACAACAACAATTCATAGTCTAAATTATATCTTTTAAACATCCTCTTAGTCATGAAAAAAATCCAGTAAAAAGGTAAAGGCTAGTTTTCATTGGCAGTCACTTTGCCAGACAATGTTAGGCATCCTAGAAAAATGTAAATAATAAAATATGAACAATATTTTAAGACATCCTATAATGTGGTAAAAAGCAAATATATTCTGCAATACACAGAGAGAAAGCATACACAATTTTTTAATATATACATTTAAATATATACACATATTACTTAATAAAAATAAGCACATCTGTATATATACTGTGTATGTACACAAAATGCTACTGATAAAAGTTCCAATAAAAACAGTATTATATTTTAAATAAGGTCTATGACTGTTCACAGAGTTTATAACAACCAAACTCCAACAACAGGCCAGAAACCCGTAATCTGATCACGTAAATAAACTTGTCATAACTGCATCACAAGTTCGTCATCAAAAGAAATTTAAAAAAACACTTTCCTTTTGAATATCTGTAACACCTTCAGTACATTTTCACCCACAAAACTTTCTGTCAAACTGAAATATTATGCAATTTCCTTTTTTGTTGTGCCAGGTGAGGCACTAACAAGAGAAATGTTACAGTACAGTACAATTGCAAAGAGGCTTACAGGGCATAAACAACTTCAAGCTATGTTATACGGTAATTACTTTGTGTTTTGAAACTGCTTTAATGATGCATAAATCAGGTTGATGTTTTAAAAAAAGGCCACCATACTTTCACAACTGTGAAAAGTTTTGTTGAATGTGTTAATCTTAAAGTGATAGGACTGTGCTTAATTCCTTCAGTTAATTCATGATGCAGATGTTTCAGTTTGCATTTAGCCTAAGTTCATGGTTATCACAGTTGGTTAGAAATCACAGTAACACTTTACAATAAGGGAACATTAATTAACATTAGTTGTTGCAGTAATAAACATTAACCTAATTAACAGCTAAACAATGTGTCTACCGAAGAATACATGTGTAACACTTAAAATCAAGGTGCTTTTAATAAGCGTTAGTTAATAAGTAATAAGGCCCTTATAAGATGCTTATTAACATTAATACGCGTTAACATGGCTGTATAATTGTTAATAATAGCATAATAAACATGTTTATTGTTATATTGTGAGACAGTTAAAAGCAGTCTTATCAGAAACTTGTTGACAGTTTATAGAATGCTCAAGAATGTTAATAAAAGCCTGATGAGTTTCTTTTACTTGCTTATTAAAGCATTACAAACACGTTTATTTAGGTCAACCAATTTACCTATTATGTCATTATAAAACTTTTGTTAAGCTTGTGTTGTTGCTTTATTAAGATTTCTACATAATTCAATATGCATTTGTCAGCAGTTAAATATGTTCGTACTAACAGTTAACTATGGGGCATTGGATCAAAAGTGTGACAAGTGCTTATTAAGGTTAATTAATCCTTTATTACGCACTTTATAACAGTTATGTATGGATTTTGGAGGTACCGGATCCAAAGTACGATGGGTGCTTATTAACGTTAATTAATCCTTTAATATACACTAATTATTGCTATTAGAGGTGTTATTCCTTGGCTATGAATGACTAATAAATTCATTATGACGTATTTAGAAATATTAGTAGAGCAACAACAAAAGCTTAGTAAAGGCTTAACAATGACTTAATAGGTAAGATAGTTAAACTCAGTAAACGTGTTTGTAATGCTATTATAAATTATTATACTTTACTTACTATAACTCATAAGGCTTTTATTAACATTCTTAAGCAGTCTATAAACTGTCAACAATTTTCTTATAAGTGCTTAGAAATGTGTGACAATCTAGCAATAAACATGTTTATTATGCTATTATTAACATATATATAGTCTTATTAACACATACGTCATAAGTGTCTTATAATGGCATTATTACTCATTAACTGGTACTTACTACAAGCACCAACACATTTTTCAACTTTACTATAAGGGTCACAAAAAGCATTAATAAATGGTCAAAATGGTTGAATAATCCTTATATAACATGTACAATCATTTATAGATTAGGCTATAAATTAAGGAACATCTCCATGAAGATAAAATAACAAGCAAATCTTGTTCTGTGAATTTTATCACACACATATCTACACATCTTGCCAAAGGACTGCCATTGAAAATTATCCAGCTGGCTAACACTGGCAAAATTTCCTTAAAAATACAGTAAATTAAAATAAATGAAATGATATTAAATGTAGGCCATGGAGTAATATTTATCAAAAATAAATCATATGTTGGAGAATGGACAATCAAAAAAATGTTTTTAAAAATCATAAAATAGTTAATTAAATTCTTAATGATATGGCTTAACTGTGAACTTTATCAACAATCGTTAGTGCCTTAATTACCATATAAATCCTTAATAAATGTTCATAAGAGACATTTGTTAGCAGTTACTTGTGTTTATTATTTAATGTTAATGTCCCTTACCATTAAGTCTTACCAGAATCACAGTAATATTCATGTAAATACAGCCAATAATCTTTGTGAAACATTCAATGTAATAAAACAACCGTATTATTATAAACACTCTGCACAGTTTGCTCTGTGGTATGAGTTAAACCTCATGTTGAGTGTAAAACAATCTACATTAAGTTGCTGTTTTTTTTAATTGTAATAGCAGCTTTGCAAGTCATCATTTAATGACATCACAAACTGTTTTCTGCTGTGACTTTGAGAAAGAACTGTTCAGCATTCACTTTTTTTTTGTAAATTTAGCAATCCAAGGTCACAGAAATATCACATGCTGATTCTGTTTTGAGATGATTTTGGGTTTAAACTAGCACAAGGCTCAGCACTTCTTTTGTTCTCCCACGCTTTTACTCGAATCAGCCATCATTTCTGCGGGACGAACCGACAGCCAAATTATCTTATCTACCTTTCATCTTCCAAATTTTTTCATCTGCATCACATTTTTTTATTTGAGATTAAAGTAGGGCTGTGTCTTTGTGCAGCACTAATTGCCATAGAGCTTCAGTAATTAAAGGACAATAAAGCCTTAGTAGTAATTAGTTTCTCTTGTTTGGTTGCTAGCCCATCAATTGTGCTTCAATAATACTGATCATTAGCATGCGCCTGGGCAGTGAGGGATGCTGGGAAAGGAGCCCTGCACACACAGCACTCCACATTCCATTCCCATGAAGCCATGGCACCGAGCCATGCGGTTAACCCTCTGCGTACCGGGCCGGGGGAGAGTGGCAGGGCTGTGCCTACCAGTGAAGGCCCGCACTGTAAAATAAAGAGGCTCCACTGTAACATAATAGACCTGCTGAAATAATGACCAGCTTTTTACATTTTCTGAAGGTTGGAACATGAGAGCTGCAGCAGTGGGCAGAGGCTGCTGTCATGGTTTGTGTAAAAACAATTGTAGCCTTCTCAGTGTTACACGGTCCTTTATTCACATCCAGGTTCACCTAATGAAAGCCTGTCTGCAACACTGTAAAGGAATGATAAAGAGGATACTGTATTATCACCGTTTTAATGCTGATGCATCCTAAAAACAGATCAAAATTAGGTATCTTTAAACAGAGCAGCATCGGTGGAGGATAGAGAACATTTCTGTGCAGGCAGGCAGGGTGTATGGATTGTGCTGTAAACTGTGGCATAGTAATAACGCCAGGCAGCAGAAAATGTGCTCTGTTCTGTACTTTGCCTTGACATGATTGAAAGACAATGGTCCCATGGATAGGCCATTTCAACATCAAATGTGCATGCACATCACAGGGCAAGGGTGTGCTATCCATCACATTCAGTGAGCTGTCAGAGGCAGCTCTCACAGCCGCCGCTTCTCTCCACACACATTTGCAACTGCATGGCAATACAAGATTAAACCTCCTTGTACATATTCCACCCTGAGCAGCGAGCATGCTATATTTTTACACACTTTTGAAAGTGCTCACAGTTTGAGGTGTCTTCCTCTGCATTGTTGTGTGTGGAGTTTCAATTTTTACTTGTTCTTTAATATTCACTAATTATTCTTTCCTGCATGTTAAGCATACAATGCCAAGCATAATGTGCAGCAGAGTGCAGTATACTTTTTACTCTTAACTTATAGGCTGTAATTTGTTATTCCTGCTTTTATTCTTAATTTGTATATAATGCATGTATTCAACTTTTTAAAAACTATTTAACTTTACTTGTCCCACTGCACTGTATAACCAAGTCAAATTTCTGTGTACGTTACATTTGGTGAAGCAATTCTGATTTTAAACTATGTATAGACTCTTCAGAAATACAAAAATAATCCATGTCAATGATCACTTATGGCCCCCTAGAAATGTGTGGTGGTGTCTGTATCTGCAGAGACCTTCACCTCTGCCTTTATTTTTCTTGTTTTCTTGTTATCTTGGTGTGTTTGGGATGCCTCACTAACCCAAAGAGTTCTTATTTGACGACCTGGGAATGAGACTGAACAAACAAGTATCCTTCTAGCGTTTTTACAAACAGCAACTAACAAATCCTGCATATCCTACCTTCAAAATGCAAGCACAACTGGAGACAAAAGCACCTTTATTATTATTGAAATTAATTCAATTTAAATATATATATATATTACTAACCTAACACAGATTAAACTCTATCAAAAACTTGACTTTATAAGAACGAATAGAGTTGTGTTCTATACTTTAACCTCAGCGTGCTAAGTGTCTCTGCATTGTTGTGAGTGGTTATTGTCAGAGGTTTCATTTTTACATACTCACTGTCGGGCAAGTGTATGTCTAAAACTGTTACTTTTTTAGAAACTGTTAAAAAGCTGTGCTTTTAAGATGATCTAACACTGTGTTGTCAAAGTCGACAGCTCTTTTTGTACTACTAAAACCGACAGATATATGTAAAGGGTGACCAAAAAAAATCTCTAAGTGCACCCGCAGTATCATCTGCCTGTATTTTCTTATTTAGTATTTGATGACCTGAGAAAAAAGACTCAGCAACTTTCTCCAAAATCGCTTCCTGCATGTTTAAAACATTTGAAGTGTGCAAACTTTCACCAATGCTGACTAATTGCTAAACTGGTTCTTAGTCAGTGCTGTTACATTTTATTTATATATCTTATTTCTTACAAAAGATAATAATCAAACTTAAAAGTCCTGAACAGTTTTGGTTATTTCACTGGAGATGTATTTTTGTCTGTTTGCAAAGGGTGAATGACAAATCCTGCATATTCTACCTTTAAAATACAAGCACAACTGGAGAAAAATAACTTTGCTGTTGTAGAAATCACTTCTAATAAAAAAACATATATATTACTAACCTAACACAGATTAAACTCTTTTAAAAACTTGACTTTATAAGAATCAAAAGACATCAGAGTTGTGTTCCTGCTTCAACCTGTTCACAGGCATTAAAGTGGGAGTACAGAGGCCTATCCAAGTGAATTTTTCTCACTGCTTCAGGCTACAGACTGTGATATGCTTTGTATAATCAGATGATGACATTCAACACAACAGGTTCAGGTTGTATTCATGAAAATGGAAAAATAAAAACACATGGTCGGAACTACAGAGAAGAGACTCTGTGCAACAACCTCCTCCCATCCGTACGCCTTGGCACAATAACCCAAATGGAAGCCTTTATGAAGCACTGATGGAAGCAGAGTGCGCTTTATAATGCACAGCCGTGCACACTACTACATTTCCAGCTAATCAGAAGCGCGCAGTTGCAGAAAGGAGAGCGGTTGCCAAGGCAGCCACCAATCTCCCCTCCCCCTTCTCTTCTCCCTCCGTTCCTCTTTCCCGTTTATTATCGGCAGAGGTCGCATGGCAGAGGGAAGTCCAACCACTTCTGTACTGGAACCAATGCAAGAATATGCACCTCCATAACAAAGCCTGTGTGGAGTCCTGACTGAGCGCAGAGGGAAAACAAGAGGCTGCACATTTATAAAGACGGGTTTTATTTAAAAAGAAAAAAAAAGAGGGGATCTAAGTTGGAGGTTTTGCTTTTATTTGCTCTGGAGCGGCGGGATAGTTTTGCCAACACGTGTGCATCCATGAAATTTGTACTCTGAGTGTTTTCCTTTGCATCCTGGTGAGGAGGACTGCGCATCACCAGAGTTGGTGCCGAAGTTCGGCCGCGAACGGATGTGAGGAGGGAAGAGTGTACCGAGTAAAACTCCCCCACTTCTTCTTCTTCTTCTTGTGCGCGTCTCCCCCTGCTTCGGCGTTGTGTGTTTGCTGAGACAATAGTGAGTCAAAGACGCTGAAAGTGATTTCATGCCTTCAGTCTCGCACAACCTGAGATGGACGTGAGATTTTATCCTGCGCCCCCGGCAAATGTGGGTTCATGCTCTCTACCGACTGATCCAAGTTGTCTGAGCTCGTTGGACTATTACCACTCGAACAAGGTAAATAACAAACTGAAATGTTTCATGTCTCACCTGTCTCTCTACATGAGTGCAGCCTGCAACATTCACGCAATGCACAAACGCATGCTTTGGACACGGGCGCTCCAAAGATACACACTCTCCAAAAAATGTCAAGTGTCAGCAAGTAAAAAGACCTGAGCTGAGCTTTAGGATGGACTGCTTTTAATTTAATTTACTGTTACTTTAAACCTGCAATCATTCTATTTTGCAGTTTAAAGAAAAGCTGTAGTCCAACTTTTCATTTTCCTCTCTAACCAACGTTGTCATTATGTTATTTCCCCGGTGAGATTGTGCAGTTGTGTTTTTGCACAAAGCTGGCATTAAGTGTCCCACCCGATGTGGAATACCAGGGGCTGTATAGAATCCATACTGCCCCACTCTGCTCTGCTGCTCCCTGCTCCAACATTATCTTCCCTCTCAATGATTTCTTATAGCTTACATGCTTTTTTCCGCTGGGAGTTCAACGATTAAATGGATGTGTGCCAGTAATGTACTGTTAATTACTTTGTAAGGAGAAACCACAGAGAGTCTGGCTGCTGCTGGTACAAGTGTCACTCTTCTTTTCTGTCTCTCTCAGCTTTGACACCCCGCGGCTTCTGGCTTGTGACCTGCACTGACTCTATTGCGAGTGCGCAGGTGGCATTTAAAACAACATTATTATGATTTTGTTATAATTTGACATCTTCCAAGAAATAAAATAATAATAATAATAATCACCCCCCTGCGAAAAAAAACAACCCATGTATAGTAATCCATTTATAACGAAGTGAAAGTATGGGGCAACAGAAATCTTTAGTGTTGGTTTGCAACAAGGATTCATTTTGGAACCCGATTAAATCGTGGCTTAACTTTAAATTATGTTGCACCAAACTTTTAAACTATCTTAAAATTATGAAAGATTCATTCTAAACCTCAGTTAACATTTACCTCTAAACCTAGATTAAATTATTTATGTTACAAATTTTTTTTAAACTGATTTATGATCCAGTAATAACTTTAAACTTACACTTGAGTAAGTTTACCTTATAAATGGTTGGCTAACCAGGCTAATTAACTTTTTAGCTAGCTAGCAAACAATTTAGGCTAGCTAACATTTTGTTAACTTTTTTAGCTAGCTAGCAAACAATACAATGTTTTGTTTAGAAATATTAGCAAACGAACGTAACCCCCACCCCATTTATACTTAGTAGGTCCCGTCAGCACTCAAATTATTTTTTTTAAATATTCAGTTCTTTCAATTTAGGTAAGCAAGCTACTACGCTGCTTTATTTTAAATCTGGATTTATTCATAAACCTAGTTTATCTAAACTCTGATCAGAAATTATCTTAGATTAAAACGATCATTACCGGTACAACCCAGTCTAGGTGTATTAAACTGAAAGGCTGCCATAGACCGGAGATAAAAAACAAAGTACAAACACCAAGTAAGAACAGTACTAATGAGCACAAATACAAGACATGCCCAGTGGAAATGCAAGACAAAACTATTTTAAAGTGTTTAATTAACAGCTTCCACTATAGTGCTACCAGCATCTCAGCCATCTGCAGTCACAGAATTAGACTTTGTTGTTGTCACTTACCGTGGTGGGAATGTTACAGATCAACAGGCTTGCTCAGTGTTGACCTGCTGCTGCAGATGAAGTTTTGTAGGAGATAAAGATGAGTTCTTTTGCTTGCTCTCTCAGATAAAAGATGGCTTTCAGGTACATGACAATGAGGGGAATGAGACACAGTTGGGGATGTTTGTCTTTCACTGTGTGGGCAATGGAAAATCTCTGTAACTGAACGGAAAATTCCAGTAATCAACTGAAAAACATCATCTCCTGGTTAAAAAATGCTGCTATAATCATCTTTGCTCAGGTTGGTGGCTTGTTCGAGTGTGAAAGACAGAAGAAAAACAATCACGGGGCAGTTTTATTTCGCCTGATACGATCACAGCTGAAATAAGGTCTACACCTACACCTGCGGCGGGCTGTAACTAATGATTATTTTCGTTGTCGATTAATCTGTCAATCAGTTCCTCAGTAAAAATAAAATGTTGATCGCTTCCCAGAGCCTAAGCCTAAGGTAACTAGGGCCTGACCGATATGGGATTTTTGAGACTGATACTGTTTTTAGAGGGAAAAATGTCTGATATGGCATGAAAATAGACGTTTTCTATGTGGCTTATGCACAAATTTTGCAATGATGCAACAATGCAAAGGTGCTTAAAAGGCTGCTTTCCTACACAAATAACTCTAATAAAGAATATTTAAGTTAAATATTGCTGACCATTTAAAACAAAGAGAACTAAAAAATAAATGAGGAGCTAAATAAACATTAGTACTCTTGAGTATCAGTCAATTACTGATTATTTTAACACTGCCAGTCAATAAGGGCAGCCTGTAAAACAAGTATAGCTTGTCTGCATTTGCACCTGCCAGGGAGACCAGATGTAAGAAACCAGAAATCCTCACATGTGAGAAGCTTGAATCAGAAAATTTGGACTTTGTTTCTTAAAAAAAAGAGTCAAAACAGTTCATCACTAATCAAAATAGTTGGCGATTCATTTAATTGTTGACAACTAATCAATTACTCGACTAATCGTTGCAGCTCTACACCTGTGACACACAAATGGGCTCATATAACTGTCTTCACTGCACAGGCTATCTTTTTTGTAGGTCAAATGAATTAGGATCATCCTCCATGCGGATAATCCCAAGAATATGCTGAGATCCACACACTGCATGAATCCTGGAAACAAAGCCACCAGATATTAAGTGATATAAAGTGCTTTCACAAGAGAGAAAGTGACACCACACAACTGCTGATACAAAAAGTGTGGCGCCCCTCAAAATTACAAGTGTTTGTTTGAATTATTGAAATGTCCCTTTGCTTGAGGGAGTTTGGGATGGAGAAGTTCCTTTCACAAGGGGAGGAGGTATAATTTGCTATCATCACATGTGTAACACTAACTATGTTCACTAGTAATGCAAATGAGGGCCGGGAGCAGCAGGGATCATTTGGTGTCCTGTTAACACAGCGCGCGAGGTCAAGTTCCTCTCCTCAAACGCTTGTCAAGCCGGCTGTGGCATTAAAGAGACATCTGATTTGTTATGTAGGTACTGTATCTGCGGATCAGATCTGCCTGCTGCTAATCATCTCCGACAGCCCTGGTTGGCCAATTTCAAATTCTGCCCAGGTCACTTTCCGAAGCAGCGTGGAGGCAAAAAGGCTAATCATAGCATTGAGGTCAATTGTTTTTATGGGCTTACTTTGCATATTTATGTGGGTTTTTTGGTTTGGAGCTGAATTTGTTGGTGGATTTGTTGGCTTCTACACATGAGAATACTCTTTTGGGATAATATTATTGGAAAAGAGTCAAAATAATTTGAATAAAAAGGAGCTTTTGGTAAGACGTTTGCAATTTGGCAACCATATTGAGATTTAGCACAATTATGCCTTGCTGGCTTCTCCAGCATGCCTGGTTTTTCTTTTTTTAGAAAAAAAAAAGCAATTTACAGCCTGAGAAAACATTTCTCCTTTTATCGCTGTGAAATTTACAGTGTTAATCTGAGTCACACACAAGCTTAATTGGATAAAATGAGCATGTGCTGGTATTTTCACTTTATAGTCTGTTTATTTGCAAACCTGTTTTGTGTGCTACCGGCTCACTCTGGATGCTGTGCGCACGGACACAAGCCTAGTTTGAGTAATTAGCAAGTTTATGTGACTTCCAGGGAACACGTGCGCAGCTTTCATGCTTTTTCAGCCTTTGTCACACTGCTCATTTGGAGCAGCAGCTTGTTTTGCTGTGCATGCTTCTGGATGTATTCTTTCTTTAACCTTATTCAATGCACTGATAATCACTGTGATTGCCAATCGCTGTGTGAATCACTTCCGTCACTTGGGCAGCGTTGTCCACGATCAACAAAAACATCTTGCGGGTAAAAAAAATGTGAACTTTTTCCCAGATTTGGCAGCTAACATCTATCATCAACTTGTGGTGAAAGGGATAATTGCATTTTTTGAAGTGAGGTCATATGAAATACTTATACATAGTCAGTGTATTACCTACAGTAGACGACAGTCGACAGTTTACAGAGGCAGCAGAAATACTGGCGTAAGAAGATAAGCAATATACTGCTGTGGATCAGGTCAGCAGCAAAGTGTATTTCAGGCACCAAATGAATATCAGTTAAATACTCTATATTTAAGATATTTTCCTTTTCTGATGGGAAACTGCTGTTATGTAAGGCAAATATCACCCTCTCCAATCCAGCCAAACTTCACTGCTAAAATCAGTCATTTTACCTTGCAGAACACAAAAGTTGCTGGTCTACTGCTGCCTTGATCTGTTAGTAAGATTGTGTTATTGTGTGACCTTGGTGATTTAAAGGATTACTTCAGATGAGAGGTAATATTACTATTTTCGCCAGTGGAATCTGGAGGCAATATTTGGCTTATATAATGTGGTTTCCTGTTTGAAAAGGTTGTCTGATGGTGAGGTAAAGCAGTGAAAATATTCAAAATATAATGTATGATTAAACTGATATTAATATTTGGGGGGATTAACCTTTTTTTAGGTGGCTAAAATGCATTTTGCTGTTGACACTGTACGCAGCAGTTGATTGATTCCTACACCGGTACTCCTGCTGCTTCTCCAAAATAGGGAGACTACTGAAAAACACGTCATACAACTCCACTTAAAAAAAAGAATCAGAACTATCCCTTTAAATAACATGAATCATTTTGCTAGCCAAGTCAGTTTTTGCCCAGAGTATTCACTGAGAAGTTCAGTACTGTAAAGCTGAAAAGGGTGAAGAATGCAAAGAAAGAGATGCATGAAATGAGCAGAGCAGGTACTTCAAGTGCAGATTGAGATGATTCAGAGAGATCCATAAATAACCCTGAAGATGTCTACTTCAATACTTTCAATACTCACTTTATTTCACTGTGAGTGTGCGTGTCTTTTATTACTGTGGCACTCTCCCACAGCCGAGGAGAAATTACACAGAACAATACCATTATAACAGCTTTGTGCTCTGATGGTAATATTAAACCGTGGCATGCTGCCTTGCAGGCTGCATGCTACATATTACTCACATACACTGTGCAAATACTGCACTAATTTGTATGTATCGAATTTAAAGTATAAAAGATGCACCTTGTCCTTGTGCAACATGTACAACTGTAATTGCACTGTGGTGACTTGTTTGTCAGGCACCTTTAGTTTGCTCTGTGAAATGGGAACACAGTGTCTGCTCCTTTATTTGAATACCTTAATCAAACAGAGACGACTGCTGCTGCAGCTGAGGTGAGGTGAGGTGCAGCCTACAGTATAGCAATAGCATGGAGTGCAGCGCGAGTAGGTCCTGTGTTTATACATCCAGGCCCCACCCAGCTCATATATCCTCCCAACAACTGATATCTGCTTAGATAGGGCATGACTGAAGAGCTGGCTTTGTTAGTTGGTGGTCTCCTCTGCCTCAGATAAGCCTGGAGAATGATGCACTCCATTTGAATGCCTTATCTTAGTTTTATTTTTTATTACAGGGCTGCCTTGTGTATGCTGTGCAAAGGTTTGATTACTTTGCATTAACATGTTCAGTCAGTTCCCATCAACTGAACGTCCTCAACTGGAACCTCATGAAGCTCATGAAAAAACATGTTTATTGCTGGTTTTGGCTAAATGAATGAATGGATTTTTAAGGCATCTGCTATTTGCACCTGGGTGGAATAACCAATGTGGCTATTTACACCCAGGTATATATAGCCTAGCATAGCAGAGATAAGCACCCAGTTGTATGTAGCCAACAATGCTAAATAGCCAGTGTGGCTATTTACACCTGCTAGTCAGAGACAAGCCATGTCTATGGCTCTTTACTCTCGGGTGTATAAAGCTTAGCATAGCACAGACATGGACATAGACAACAATGATATTTGCACTCAGGGTGTAAATTTGCCAGTATTGCCATTTACACCTGGATGTCAGAGACAAAACTTGACCTTTAGTTAAACCTTAATTAGCAGTTTTGTTGTCTAAAGCTAACCAAACTGCAGCTGGAAACTGAAAATAATAATAAGGAAAATGCTATTTGCAATGGAATAGCCTTTGTGGCTATTTACACCCTGATGTTTAAAGCCAAGCATGGCAGAGACATGCACCCAGGTATCTGTGGTCAACAATGCTATTTGGACCTGTATGGCAGAGACAAAAAATCTAATCAAGTAGTTTTGTTACCTAAACCTAACCAAACTAACTAAAAACTGAAAATAGTAATATTAAAAATCTGCAAAAAACTGTACATAACAAGTATCACTGATATGTAATTGCACACACTATTGTCAAATCTTAATCTCTGGGTGCAGGATTTGAACGCTGTACCTCAGGAAAGCCTTGTGCTTAACCCATTCATCCACAGCAGTGAGTTGTTCTTTATAGCAGAAATACGGGGGTCAGGTATAAATAGCCAAATAGCTGCTGTGTGCCTATGTGTATCTGGGTACAAATAGACAGTCTGTGTCTTTAATACCTTGAGTACTAAAACATGGTGGTCAAATTAACCAGTCCCTGTAATGCAGGCTGTAGTATTATGTTCATGTTGAGTGGTGTTGTCGCTATTAGCTAATGACAAACTCTGTGGTATGTGACAGAGAGGCAGAAAGGGAGAATCAAAGGATGAGCGAGAGTCAAATGGGTTGAAGTAATCAGTGGCCCAGTATGGGGACAGTGTGCATGTGTATGTGTGTATGTGTGTGTCTGTGTGTGCCCGCGCATGCTAACTCGGGGCCATTCAAGCGTTTTGCTGACTACGGAATCACAATCACAATTGCTTTCATAGCCCCGTGCAGAGGAAGGCCATGCATACCACAGTAAGGGCCGGTGACACACACAGCGAGCAGGGGCAAAAACAGCCACTAAATCATATTCTCCCTGCCCCAACACACGGAGGAGATTTTTAATAGGGATTCCAACCATTTGAAATCATTTCAATAAAACTGGAATTGGCTCTGACATTGGCTGAGTCACACAGCCAGCATATGGCACAGAGATTTCTTGCCTTATAATTTTATATTTTTTACCTAGGTCACTCTGTGTGAGAAGCCTTTTTTTCCAGCCAGCCACAAGGTGTCTCATGTGTTATTTTATCACTTGGTTTGGGTTTTTTTTTTTAGCTTAGCTCTCATAGATGTAGACAGACATAAATATTGCTGAAAGGAAATGAGACATGTGATGCTTTAATACCACACTGTAAATTTGTTTTAACCTGAGACAGTTTGTGTCTGGGTTGCCTTAAAGTTTTAAGTCGATTGAATTTGAAAAGACAAATTTTGGTAATTTTGTAAAGATTCAAAACAAACCAACAACTTTTCTAGTCAAATAAACTCAATATTAATTCAGTTGTACTTTAGAAAACATCAATCAACAACAACAATCATAACAATCAGCATCAATAAGCTTTAAATATTAGGTTGAAACGATACATTTTTAGTCACACTGATGAACATTACCGAAACATTACAAACAATGTATTTCCTTTTACTAACTTAAAAAAAGAAGAGTTTTAACTCTCAAACAAAGCATGCTGGGAAGTCTGCTATGATGATCATGTTTGTTTAAAGACTTGATTTAATGAGTTGATTGTACAGTGAATTCATTTAATGCATAATTTCAAGTCAAGTTAGAAGAATTCATATTTATAAGTTCTGAAATGGTTTGGAAGTAAATACTAGAAATATTAAGATGAATTAACTTCAGCAAATAAAAACTTGAGAAAAGATTACACTTAATTCCAGTAAGATTTTTTTTTACAGTGCACGTGTGGGATCATGAATGGCTTTTTCAGCATTTAAATACCCAGTGTCTCTTTGTTTGGCCTTTAAATGTTTGTGTTTGATGTGGGTTATGAGAGTGACAGTATGAATGTGTGTGTGTGTGTGTGTGTGTGTGGTAGTGGTGTTGGTGGGGGGCTACCCATGTGCTAATTATTGGCCCTGGCAGTGCTAAGCTACTTGCTCGTTGGTGGGTAGCAGTGCGTCCCCCTCAGCGTCTGTTACCGTAATTAAGACCAGCCGCCCCACTGTAGTGTGCTTACATTAGTCAGCCCGGGCCTTCCCATGGGGCAGTGCGATGGCATTCTCATTCTTACTGCAGAAGAAGAAAGAAAAAGAAACAGAGCCAGCACCTGCTGCAGAGTAGGCCCCTGGGTGTTTAGTTAAATGTTGATTATGTTTGTTAATG
>JAJHUR010085083.1:0-17059 GCA_027495735.1 Lutjanus campechanus | reverse complement strand
GTGACGCGTCTCCGGGCCAGAAGTGTTTCTGGTCGGAAAAATGTTAAATCATGAAAATCAGGTAAAATTTCCGTTTTATTTCAAGCCTGCGCATATTTGTAAAGCGATTCTACTTTAATCTTTTATTGCTGAAACATGCATCACCTATGACAGAAACTCATAGTCACTGGAAAATGAAGATGTGAGGCAGAGGAGGAGAGAGGATAAGAGCCATGCTGCACCCGGGACTTAAAGGGATAGTTCACCCAAAAATGAAAATTCAGTCATTATCGACTCACCCTCAGGCCAAGTGAATGGTGATGAGTTATCAAATGTAAAGAAACAACAGAATAAAAGACATAAAATGCCTCCATACTGCTCGTCCGGTGTAATCCAAGTCTCCTAAAGCCCCAACATGCAAAGTTGACCAAAAAAAATGTTATTTACACCATGTTTCATACCATGCACACCATCTGAACTGTGTGCGTGGTGTGCAAACAGCATGTCAGGACTTTACGAGACATGGATTATGCCAGATGAGCAGTATGGAGGCATTTTATATATTTTTTCCAGCTGCAATGCTGTTTTCCTGTGTTTTAGGGCTAAAGTTTGAAAGTTTGAAAGAAGCTGGAATTTAAAAAAAGAATTAAATTTAGTTTGGGATCAAAAGTAGTTAAAGCAGACTTTCTGTTATACTTCAGTTTTTGATGCTGTTTATCTCTTCTGTTTTTTCTCAGTCACTCTTGGAAAGTCTCTTTCTGGGGTTTGTTCCAGGTCCACTTCAGACCAAAAAACCATTTATGCAAATTGGAGCTGACCTGACCTCGAAGTCCAAGACAGCCACATCAGAGCCGAGTCCCGTCCGTCCTCTCTGTGCTCTCTGTCCTCTCGGTATCTCTGTCAGGGTTGCGTGCTGCCAAACAGGAACATCCTGCAGGCTCTCAGTAAGGAAAGTGTGTAATTTAGTGGAGATGTTGAACCCCGCTGAGCTGCTCACTAATGACAGAGTGTGTGTTCAGGGCCGGGCAGTCAGATAATGTAATACTGTGTGTGTGTGTGTGTGTGTGTGTATGAGATAGGATGTGTTTACTGACCTGCTTTAAATCAAGAGGAGAGAGTTTTATACCCGTGAGTGTGATAACGCCCTGTGTGGTCTCTTACTGCACATACGCCTGTGATTCAGATGTAAACGTGTGTATGCACACATGCACACACACACACACACACACACACACACATGTTTGTGTGTGTGGTTCTTTCTAGGAGTCTGGATGAGCACATCCTCCTGAGGTCATGAAGGCTGCAGCCGCAGGCAGATTGTTGTGGAGCTGGTTGGAGGTTTCGGTGGTTCCTGGGTGGGACAAAGACTCCGTCTAAACGTTTCCATCTGAGTGCTTCTGTCACACTGACAGAGACAGAGGTGGAGGATCGTACACACATCTGTTACTTACTGTAGGTACAAGTACACAAGTATCCGCTTCATGTAGTTAAAGGGACAGTTCAGATAATTTAAAGTGTGGTTATTTGAGGTGCTTATTAAATCAGTATCAGTTAAAGTGTACACTATATTTAGAATATTTTCACCACTTTACTTTGCTGTCAGACGGCCTTCTTTGATGGGAAACCACCGTTATATCACTTAAATATCACTCTATCCTGTTCAACCAAACTCCATTTGCAAAATCAGTAATTTTACCTTGCAGAACACTGTGTCACTGCTCCTCTGCTGTAGACTATATTTAGAATATTTTACCGATTTATCTTGCTGGCAGATAGCTTTTTCTATAGAAACAAGTGGGGGTTTCTGGCACAGCTTCACCTACTTACATCAAAAAAATTAGGTGACACAGTGTCCTTAGGTTGATCATTGTGTTGCCTTAAACTGTCCCTCCAGGATTCAGTTGTGATGTTGCGATCATGAGCATTCACACAAATTCAACCAACTCTGTGCGAACTTACAATTTTGTCCAAACTTGACCAATCATTGTTGCTTCCCACGTGTTCCACCAATCACAGCAGTCCCCTGTGCAAACATTCGTTTTCATTTGAACTGAAAAGAACACATTTGTCTTGGCTGTTGACATTTATAAATGCTCTATGCACTTTTATTGTATAATTTTGTGCTATTTTGACAATTTGAGCCACAAAAAAATCTGCTTTTTTGTGGAATACCTCCCTGCAGCACTTCTTCATTAACAATTAAAACAAATTTTTTATAATTTTCGTAATTCTGAGCCTTTTTGTTCAGTTCAGTTAGAACACTCAGAACAGAGTGCGGTTTTGTTCTCCCTGGAACAAGCTGCCTTTGATTTTGAATGAATTATACAAAAAAATGCAACTTTGTTTTGCAATTTTCACTTGGTCACACAATTTCATTGCAAAAAAAAGTAGCTAATTCAAAGTAGACTTTAATTTCACTTCATTATAAGTGTTTACTTACAAAAAGTGCACATCAATATAAATTCACTTAAAGCTTTACTTCAGTGTACCTTGAAAAAGTAGCATAAACAAACAAGGTAAACTTAAATGTAATTAATTAAACATATATATTAGGATAAACATACTTTATGTACTCTTAGTATACTTGAAATTGTTCCACTTTAGCAGATAAAAGTTCACTAAATACACTGAAAATTGTGTTTTTCTACAATTTAGTTACAACTAAAATATACCTGGTGTGAAGTTAGTTGTTTCAAAATATCAAACTGATGATTAGTCTGACTGAATGTATGAGAAACTGTAATATATTCAGCATCTCAGTGAGACTTGAGATTTGACCTTTTGCACTTTTCTCTAATCTTTGTTTATCAAATATCAGATAATTCGACCTGTCTGGGACTGGAACAGTTATTTAACTGAAAATATCTGAGCAGTTTAGAGGTGGAATGTCTCCTTGGTGGGGCAGCTAACAACTCAGAAACTTGACAAAAAGCCACAACTCAAGTTTGTACTTGAGCACTTAATTACTTTCCACCGCTGCTGCCAACGGTGGTGGAGCTAATGAGGAGTTATCTGTAGGAGGAACTCCACGTGGTGACTGATTTTCATTCATAATGCAGCTTTTCTCAAACACCCTTATTTAACCAGGAAGTGCTTTGAGATTAAAATCTCTTTTTTTTCATGGGAGATTAACCAAAATAGCCGTAATTCAGCTGTGTGTGTGTGTGTGTGTGTGTGTGTGTGTGTGTGAGACATGCAGGAGTGGCACAAGTCCACACATTCTTTACTCATGTAGACGTACAGATACATGTGTAAAAAGGGAAGGATTTCTCTCCTGTAAATTCCTGCGGTGCTCTGAAGAGTTCTGAGGTTTGCTTAAAGAAAATATTCAGAAATATTCAGATACTTTACTTAAGTAAAAGTATTAAATCCAGTGGTGGAAAGAAAATGAATACTGTAACTACGAAGCATTCAGACGTGTCAAAAGTCCACAGATTCTTTGTTCAAGTAAAAGTAAACTTCTTTACTGCAGTAAAAATGAAAAAGTACAGGCTCTGAAATTTAAGTAGTTTTTAGCATAAATGTAAAAAGTCGCCCTCTGAAGGACGGGGGTTGTTAGTAATGTCTTTTTCATCTTTTTGTTTTTGTCTTGTTATGTTTTTACATTGTTTTTGTCTTAATGTCTTTTTCATTTTGTTACATCTTTTTGTCTTTTGTGTTTGTCACATTGTTTTTACCTTGTTACATTATTTCATCTCATCACATCATTTTTATTTTGTGACGTCTCTTTTGATTGTTTTTTGTTGTTAGATCTTCTTGTCTTGTTACATCTTTTTACGTTTTTTTCATTGTTACGTCTTTTTTGTCGTTATGTTTTGTCTTTTGTCTTTTTGCATCTTTTGCATTGTTTTTGTTTTGTTGCATCTTTATGTTGTTTATGTTTTACGTTTGTATGTTAAGTCTTTTTCATCTCATTACTTTCTTTTTGTCTTGTTACATCGTTTTACGTTGTTTTTCGTTGTCACGTCTTCTTTGTCTTGTTACGTTTTTTACATTGTTTTTTGTCTTATGTCTTTTTCGTCTTGTTACATCTTTCTTGTGTTTTTTAGGCTCTTTATATCTTGTTACGTCTTTTTCATCTCATTATTTAGTTTTGTCATGTTTGTCTTTGTCTTTGTCTTGTTATGTCTGTTGTGCTTGACATCCATTGATGGATAACCACAGAAATCATCTTTTTTTCTCTCTTGATGTTGGAAGGCGGCGCACAATAAAGCAAAATGAAAATAGTCAATAATTCGCCTCTAAAGCATTAAAACAAAAGTAACAAGCCTGTTTTGAAAATGTAGGTAACAGAATGTGCAGATAATTTTGTAAAAATGTAACAAGTAAAAGTAAAAAGTTGTTTAAGTTGTTTAAGTTTAAATATTAAGCACAGCTACCTGAACAGTAACAAAGTATTTGTACTCAGTTACTTCCCACCTCTGCTTATGTGAAATAATTCCTGTGCAGATAAAGAGACATTTTGCAGCAGCGAGCAGACGGTGTGTGAAACTCAATGTACAGATCTTTAACAGTCAGTCACACACACACACACACACACACACACACACACACACACACACACACACACACACACACACACGCAGCCTCCTCCCTCCATAAAAGAAAAAGAGAGTTTGAGACAGAAACACCGCAAACTCAGGAATGTGGACTTTACATGGGCAGCTTTATTTGGCCTGAAGAAAATGTTTCCTCATTGAGCTCAGAAAGCCACATCCCACACACACACACACACACACACACACAGACAGACACACACACGCCCATACACATCCACACCCACTCACATAAAGAATATAACTGTAAAAGCACCCACACACTAAGTAAATGTCCAAAATAAAGTTCCGTCTGTTATTAACATTTAATATTTCTCTTAAAGCGTCCTCACCGGTCGTTCCAGGCGGAGCAGAGAGGATTCTGGGAGCGTTGAGAGTCTGCAGGTATTTATCAGTGTCAGCGGCAGGGGACTGACCAGTTATTTATAATGAGCTGTGCACATATAGGCAGGCTGAACGGATTTATGATCGTGGATATACGAGACACAGCAAATCATTTCTCCGTCAGCCTGTGATGTGGTGGAGGTGACGTCACGACCGAGGCAGACGGAGACTGATAGATGAAGGGCCGGACGGACCGAGCTGGACGTCGGTTGGTTTAGTCTCCACCATGTACGTCCAACATCTCAACTATACCAAGGACAGCGGTGCTGATACAGCTGGGATCACTTTCACAGCGATTTAATGAACAATAGAAACACACTGACAGCCAATCAGCTGCCCCCAACCACAGTTACTATGGCAACCCTCAGACTTCATGCATGGAATTTAATATTAGTCTCGTCCTTATTTGTGAAAATATATCAATTTTATTATTAATTAGTGCACATATATATGTTTCTCATATATATAAAAAAAGGACGAGTGGATTTCAAGTGATCTGTGAGTTACAACTGCCCCCACTCTCCCCTATCTTTAGTTCAAAATTTCAATTTTAAGCCCAACTCAAAGTTCTCAAGTTGTTTTGCCGACCTATAAAATTTAGTTGAGATAATTTATGTTTCTTCTTTAGATAAACTCAAATCTTTGACTTTTAGAAACAAAAAATGAGGCAATTAGTTATCACAATTTTCTTGAGTTCATAAACTCAAAAGTTGGAGGTAATCAGAGCTTAAATATTTTGAGCTGGATTACAGTTATAAAGATTATTGATAAGGCCAGCTAAAATATTTTCAGTAATAAAACTAAAACTAAACTAAAACTCAAAGATTTAAGTTTATCTAAGCAGAAAAGTAAATGTCAACAAAAATTGGTAGTTGATAAAACTTTTTCAAATTTTAAGATTTGATTTGTGCTCAAAACTCAAAAATATATTGAAGTATACGACCCTGAAATTCTGTGTTTTCACAGCTTTTTCGTTTTTATAGTGTAGATCTACGATAAGGAGCCAAAGAGCCACATGCGAGGTTTCTGACCCCCTGGTTTAGTCACTATATTGGCTTAATATTTTAAAATAAATAATGGTAAAGTATGCAAGTCATTTGGAGAAGGTTTCTAATTATTTTGAGAAACTTTGAGAATCCAATACATTATTTTTGACAAAGTTTCTCATTATAACGACGAACAGGATTTTCTTTTTTCCATCATATTGTCAGAAACGTGCTTCCACAGATGCAGACGTCTGGAGATAACGTGGATTTATCTGAGTGTTTCTCTCTGTTAGTTCATACACTTCACTGATAAACCACAGAATTACAGAGAAACATCAGGCTTCATGATCAAAGAAAGTTTTTACATCACGTCGACACTCTGCTGCGATTACACTTTGTTTTAATCAGCCGACGATGTGAACGCTGTTATCTTTCTCAGGCGTGAATTACACTCACGTTCATTAACTTCAAACTGATTTGTTCCAAAAATATTAGCACGCTCAATGAACGCTGCTCTTTTAGCGCATTCATGCACAACACCGGGTGCAGGAGGCTCTTTTTTTGCAGGTGGGTGCGGCCTTGGGCTCTAATTACAGCGCCACAAACTGGCCGATTGGGCTCATGCTTTTTGAGAATCACTTTCATATCATTTTCAGTTATTAAGTCAGGTTTCATGTTTCTGGCTGATGGGAAAAAAGCTCGGTAGTATCTATACTTACCATCAAATACTTTGATGTTGTGCAGTGTAACAACACCTGCAGTTTCTCGTGGCCTCCAGCAGGACTTTGGGCTTGTTATTTAGAGGAAGTGGTTTATTTTCCAATAATAACATTCACTGGTCATATTAATAAAACAGACAGTATTAAGGGTGATGATGGTTCCAGTGATGTCAGTGGAACAGACGTGACCATGAGTCAGCCATTTATTCATATGAGCTCAGATCTGAGTGGGCTGCTGTCATTACAGCACCGAGACAGACACGTGGACGGACTGAGGTTAGATTTAAACAGCTGACATTAAATCACTGTCAATTCAGCTTGTTTTTAGATCAATTAAAGCTTCCAGAGTGGGAGAGATGACGGATGAGCTCATAGTTTGCTTGAATCTTCTCTCTGAAGCCCAGGACGTGGACATTAGGATCAAAACAACTTGTCTTTAAGTTTGGCTTAATAAAAACAGCCATTTTGGGAACCTTATTGGTCTGAAGCAGCTGGTACTTGCCTGATTCCACTTATTGCTTTCCGCAAGTCCCCCACACAAACGCGTTTATATTTTATTTTATCAAGAACAAAACAATTTTGTGTCTTTGTTGTCTGAGTTTTTGTAAGGCTACTTAGAACACTCAGAATAGAGTGTGGTTTTATTTTCCCTGGAAAAGTTGCCTTGGATAATCACGCATTATGCAAAAAAAAATTGTAATTTTCTTTTGCAATTTTTACTTCCCACAATGTCATTGCAAAAACCACCTAAAAATGTTGACATCAGGCATTTTAGGCCACAACAATTACAAAAAACAGCCTGCAAAATCTGATCCTGGAGGGACTGTTTATCTTCCTGTTCTAATGTGAAATATGGCGTCCCACAGGGATCAATACTTGCACCACTTTTTGTTCTTTGTGTACAGGCTTGATCACGTTCTCAAAAAATACAACAGAAATAATAATTTTCTATGCCGACGACACACAAATCTTTCTTCCTGTAACAGCTTGTGAACTCCTTCTCAGAAGTCCAAGCATCCTACTTTCACAATCCATAAATGAAACTCAGCTCCACTGATTGAGGTGGAAGCAGAATAAAGTCGATTGGTTGGACCCACGTGATGGTCATTCAAAGGGGTCCCTAATAAAAGTTTGTGTGTTTTAATAAATAGAAGCGTTGATGCCAAAAATTAGTAGAAAGTTTTTAAAATTTGTCTGTTTTGCACTGGAGATTCACATACCATTCAAATGCCAAATCCCCTGTTTAATGGTTTTAAATCAATGCCGCTGAGGGTTTTCTTGTGACTGCGCTTCCTCCTTACTATCTTGTATTTAGCTTATGCCTTTGAGACTTTACTCTTTGCTACAGTATATAATTTTGCAGCTTTGCAGTAAGGAAGCTTGGGACAAACCTGAAGACAAGCAGAAACCTACAAAAAGTGGACAAGCTGACGTAGAGATTGTTTCCACCAACTTCCACAGAATTCTTTTAGTCTTTGAGAGTTAGGAAGGGAAATAAATCTGACGACTGAGTAAATACACCAGACAACACCCTGAACCACGGGACAGTAAACACCGGAGCTCTTGAGGTAAACAAACATGGACGCCAATCAGCCGCTTGCACTGTTTATATGTGTTGAAAAGGCCAAAAAAGGAGGCAAGATGCTCAGAGTTTGTTGAGATCATGGAGGGAGAGGCATGTAGGACTGTAGAGCCTACAGAGGAAAATGTCAGGTAAAGCTGTTTGTTCACAGGTGTGTCTCCTCTGGCGACACACCAGGTGATGTCATCTGTCACCGACGTCACTCACAAATATAAAATGTTTTTTTTAAGAAAAAATCTATGGCTGGATTATTTCTTTAAACTGATTACATCATGGCTTTATGCTAAATTACACTGCAACAAACTTAAAACTAACTTAAAATGAAGAAAGATTAAATTTTAAAAAATTCTTTATACCCGGTTTATTTTCAATCTTTTGTTAAGTCTTGACCCATTGTTACATTTTTAGCTAGCAAACAACCCAGTGTTTTAAGTTTTTAGCTAGCTAGCAAACATTGTAAAAATTTTGTTAACTTTTTAGCTACCTGACAACAAAATGTTTTGTTAGCTTTTTAGCTAACTCCCAAACTTTGTTACATTTTAACTTTTAGGCTAGCAAACAATTAGCACATTCTGTTAACTTTTTGCTAGCAAACAACATAACATTTTGTTAACTGTTTAGCTAGCTAACTTTTTAGGCATAAAAATGTAATGTTTTGTTACATTTTTTACCAAGCAAACAACCTAATGTTTTAACTTTTTAGCTCGCTATCAAACAACAAAGTTTGTTAACTTCTTAGCTAGCTGACAACAAAATGCTTTGTTAGCTATTTAGCTAACGAGCAAACATTTTAACTTTTAGGAAGCAAACAATGAAACAGTTTAGTTCAGGGATCTCCCTGCTTTTTCATACTCACTGGGTCCCAGCGGCACTTGAATTTATTTTTTATTTAGTTATTACTTGGTTTTAATTTGTGTAAGCAGGCATCTCCGCTCTGATTAAGCTCTATTTAAATCCAGTCTACATTAATAAACTTGCCTTTAATACAAAGATTAGTTTTTAATTGTGCAGCAGAGCTCAGCTTCTACATCTGGATTTACTCATTTTACTCTAACCTTAGATTAAATTAGTCTTTGTTGGTGCACCTTCGTCTAGTCAACACCAGCTGATCCGGGTTGGAACAGACCCAGTCCAACTTGGTTCCATCAGCCCAAATCAGATTCATCATCGGCTCCACAGTCCTAAATGTGTGTCTACACATTTAGCCACATTCTGTTTGCATTCTTGACCCAGGTTGTGTATTTTGCTGGTTTGTAACTTCCTACATAAAGACCCTCAATCCCAGCAGGACAAACAGTCCAGTGTTATTGACCAAACTGTAATGAGCACACTCAGCACTATAAGGTGTGCAGAGACCGGCCACTTCAACATAAACACTTCCAGCCCACAGTCATGCATTTTCCTCCTTCTTCTGAGCCAACAACCCAGTATAGCCTGACCAAAAAAACACCAAGTGAAGCAACGCAGTTTTTGCCCGTTGGTCTCAGAAAATCCACCCACCGGTTTCCTCTAACACACGGTGAGTAAAGCAGGACGGAGGGTTGTGTTTGGCAGCTGTCAGGATGGTTCATACCAGCCAAGCCTCCACACAGCTGATACTGGTTAAATGTAAAACCACAACATGATATGGATCCAAGCTGCAAAAATATGACATCAGTCAACATTTCAGATGAGGCAACGCTGATGAAACTGATGCTACGGGTTTGATGTTTGTACTTAAAGACTATCAGGAGGATCAAAACTGGGATTTTGTAGCAAATATAAAGTGTGAGAAGGTTTTTGTCTTTAAATCTGCAATAAGTGATTTTTTTTTGCCTCTTGTTTGCAGCAGAAACAAGTCATGGACACATTATCAGGGTTGGGAAGTAACTAAGTACAAATACTTTGTTACTGTACTTGTCTCTTCTTGGTAGTTTGCGTCTCATTGTCGTAGTGTTATGTATCTTTGTGGTAGTTCTATGTCTCAATTTCCTAGTTTTTTGTCTCAATTTCCTAGTTTTTTTGTCTCTATGTGTTAGTTTTGTATCTCTTTGGTGTAGTTTTGCGTCTCGTGGTAGTCTCCTGCCTCCTTTCACTAGTTTTTGGTCTCTTTGTGGTAGTTTTGTGTCTTTTTTTGGTAGGTTTTTTGTCTTTTTTGTGTAGTTTTATGTTTCTGTGTGGTAGTTTTGAGTCTCTTTGTGGTAGTTTTTGTGTCTTTGTAGTAATTTTGTGTGCCTGTGGCAGTTTTATGTCTCCTTTTGGTAGTTTTGAGTCTCTTTGTTGTAGTTTTGTGTGTCCTTGTGGTAGATTTATGTCTCTTTGTGGTAGATTTATGTTTCTTATTGGACAATGTTCTGATCATAGAGCGATACAATTATTTCCAAATTAATGAAATCCTTTTTTTTTTTAAAGTACCTGTGTAATAAGCAGATCAATGTACAATTATTACAAAATTCACTGTCTGAAATGTTCCATTTTAGCGCTCGTCTTCTTAAAGGCCCCTGTCCAAACTCTGTCTCAAACTCGCTGCATATGAAGCAAATGTATTACACACTAATGTCATCAAGCATCTGAACAAAAGCTGGTTTACAAACGAGGCGTTTCGGGCAGTTCAGGAAGGGACTTTGGTCTTTGCAGACCTGTTGCATGAACAAAAAGTTATATAACACACTGAAGGAAAGGAAAAACCCAAAAAGCGTAGTAGGTAAGGTAGTGAACTCTACACGTGATGTGATGAAGCTTCAAAATGACAAACACTGTTTTGTGGCTGTGGTTTACAGATGTGTATCGAACTATGATTGGACCAGTTGTTGTCCCTCGACCACAAACCACCAATCAAGACCCTCCGCCCACAGCCTCATTTCCCCGTGTAAACACGCCGCCACATGATGCCGTAACGGTCGGATAAACGACAACAGATATAGCAAAGCAGGGGGAACGGTTCCATCATGTTCCTGCAACAGAGAGCTCAGATCGACTGTTGATTCCCACCTGTTTACATGTTCCCGTGTTTACGCTCAGGACAGAACACATGTGTACATAAATAAACCACAGATGTAAACTGAAGCCGCAGCCAAATCAACCATCTGCAACAGTTGCAAACAAGATGCTGGAGGGCTGCGGTCGGGTTCTGGATCTGGATCGTGGCCTTTTTCTATCAACACCAAGGACGGATTTATTGACAACGGGCCCCCGAGCACATGTGAAAGGCCCCCACCCCTCCTTTATAGGAGCTTATCCAGACTGAAGTAAACACTGTGTCTCTTTGTAGTTATTTTGTCTTTCTTTGTAGTTTTATGTCACCTTCTTGTAGTTTTGTGTCTGTGTTGTAGTTGTGTGTCTCTTTATGGGAGTTTTGTCTCTGTGTTGTAACTTTGTGTCTCTTTGTGGCCATTTTATGTCTCAATGTAGCAGTTTTGTGTCTCTTTATTGTAGTTTTGTGTCTCTGTGGTAGCTTTGTGTCTCTGTTGTAGTTTTATGTCTCTTTGTTGTAGTTTTGTGTCTCTGTGGCAGTCTTTTGTCCCTTTATGGTAGTTTTACTGATTGATTCCACCAAGCACTGCGTGTCTGCGCCATGGTTCTGATCCGTCCTCTGCACGGCTGCAAACCCCACCAGCAGAATTTCAGAAGCATTTCAGCAGCAGAGCGTTTTTGATTATGTTTATTTGCTCAGATTTTGTTGATTAAGTCCTCTTTCCTTGCTCTTTGTGCTTCTGCCATGGATAAGCAGGCTATTCAGTCTGTTCTGTGCCAAGTGATGGGGCATCTGTCAAAAATAGAGTCGGCATGTATTTGAAGCGGAGCGGAGTGGAGAGCTGCTTCTTGGACATGCTGAGGTGCTGATGGTGGAATCACAAGCATTGTGCAGAATGACTGCGATCAGCTCCGGCTAACGTGGCTCAGCCGTGATGCCACGCCTGGTGGAATTTAGCCGTTATGTCTCTTTGCTGTAGTTTTATGTCTCTGTGGTAGTCTTAAGTCTCTCATTGTGGTAGTGTTTTGTGTCCAGTGAGTGCTGGAGGTCACAGACCGATGATGCCATCAGGACCACATCATCTGCAAAAAGCAGTGATGCAATCCTCCTCCCACCAAACTGCACGCCCTCCCTTCCACGACTACGCCTCAAGATCCTGACCATAAATATCACAAACGGGATCAGTGATAAGGCGCAGCCCTGATGGAGGTCAAGCCTCACCGGGAACGACTCTGAATTACTGCCAAGGGCCTGGACACAGCTCTCGCTTTGGGCGTACAGAGACTGGATGACCCTGGTCAATGACCCCCTCATCCCATACTGGCCCCTTTTTGAAAAGGGGAACCACCACACGGGTCTGCTACTCCTGAGGCACTGCTCCAGACTTCCAGGAAATGTTGAAGAGACGTGTCTCCTCAACTAAACTCAAATTAACAAACTTTGTCACTCAGTTAGGATGGAAATTGACTTTGTAGCCCATCACAATGAGACAGGCCTTGAGGTTTGTCTGTTTTTTTTAGTGTGTCTGTGTATTTTTCTCTTTTTCTTCATTGTTTTCTTTTTGTATTGTTGGTAGCTGTTCTGTATGTTTCAAAGAAAGACAAAGATTCTGTTAAAAAAAAAAAAGAGTCCTTTCTTAAATCCGACTTTTACTCAAATCATGAACACTTTCCTGATGAGATGGAAGCTCTCGCTCTGAGATCTCTAGATCGAACTGACACTGAAACAACGCTGCCCTCTGCTGGATCATCTGGATACAACATCCAGCAGCTGTGGAAAAAACAGCAAACGTCCCCTCCTTTCTGTTTTCCAAATGTTTTTTTTTCCTCACTTAATTTGAATTAGTACAACTGAATCACAAAATGATAACATAACATTTAAAAAAAAATCAAGATCAGTTGAAGTGCACGCTACATTCAGAATATTTTTCAACACTTTACCTTGCCGTCAGACAGCCAGAGTTTTAAAGTGTCAGTGTTTTAAAGGGATAGTTCAGATTCATCGAATCAGAATAACAATCATACAATAACACAAACAAGCTAACAGATCAAAGCAGCGGTAGACAAGCAAAGGACTGCAGGACTGATTTTAACAGTGAAGTTTGGTTACTTTGGAAAGAGCGTTACGGCAGTTTTACACCAGAAAAGGGTTATAATAAACCGTTTTACGAAGGGTTGTGCTGTTGTACTGAATATCAGCACAGCTGTGATTATCTGTGCTGATACACAGAAAACCAAAAGGTTGACTTGGAATGATTATGATGCAAATTATCCTTTTTCTTTTACTTATTCCTTTTTTCTTTTTATTTACCTTTATTTCACAGTTTCTCTGACACATTTTCTCTCTCAGCGTAATGACTAAACATTCAAATTTAAACTAACAAAACACTGGTTCTGGTCTAACTTCTCCTGCCCTTTCGTCTAAATTAATTATAAGACTAACTCTATATGACATGTTATAGCAGGATTATGAACCTTTAATGTATGCGCTCTCTATAACATGTTAGAATGCAGGTAAATACAGTTCAATGAACCATGTTCTTCTTTCACCTTCTTTGGTCGGAGGTCAGGGCATCTGTGTTTGTCGTCAGTTTAACCCAGATCACCTCTTTTACCTCAGATGGTGGAGCCACTGATACAGTAGATCCCTCTGTGGTTCTGGTTCTGGTTTTGGTTCTGGAGAACAAAAGAACAGCCCATTAAGTACTTCATGAGGCGACAAAACAGGAAACCAGAATCGCTCTGATAGACTCGCACACTTCACTCTTAGAAATATAAAGGTGCTAACTAGAACCATAAACAGCCTGTGGAAGGTTCCACTCAGAACCCCCTATGAGCGGTTTCACAGGGAACCTTTCTATGGTGTAATGGTTCCACCCAGAACACTCTCTGGAAGTTCTATCGAGGACCTTTACACCTACTAATGGTGCAAGAACAAGAAGACAACAACAAGAATCCAACCCCTTTTATGTTCCAAAGGTGTTTTCTAGACCCCAGCAAGGAGGTTCTGCTGAGAACCCTTTTATATTCAATGGGTTTTCTCTAGAACACACTGAGGGGGTTCTACTGAAAACCTGTTTATACTCCACAGGCCTTATCTAGAACCCACCCAAGGCGGTTCTACCGAGACCCTTTTTAAATTCCAAGGGTTTATCTTGGACACATTCACGGGGTTCTCCCAAGAACCTTTTAAGATGCCAAGGGTTTTTATCTATTACTACTATCAAGAACCTTTTTATATTTCAAGGGTTGTATCTTACACACATTGAGGGAACTCTACAGAGAGCCTATATATATTCCAAGGGTTTTATCGGGAACCCATCCAGAGGATTCCACAGAGAACGCTTTTATATTATGGTACAAAAACCCTTGACCCCCCAGAGTTCTCCAAGGATTTCAACTATCCTTGACAAACCCTGTCTTCAAAAAAAGGGTTCTTCAGAAGCAAATGGTTCTGGGTAGAACCTCAGTACCTCAGGAAGCGCCCTTTTGGAACCCTTATTTCTGAGAGTGTAGCAGTAATGCTTCGAGCCAAATAATTTGTCTTTACTGGTTTGTTTGTTTGTTCCACCTGCACAGGAACGGTTTTCAAAGGGGGGGACTATCCCTTTAAAGCTAAATAGAACAAATACGTTTTGCTCACCTGCGTAGCCAACAGCGATCCTGTTCGTGACGCCAATTGAAAGCAAGATTTCTTAAGTCAAGGGCCTGAAGTTGGAATCAATCAGGCAACATATTGATTCTTAGTTATAGACTGAGGCGTTTACCTCTTCACCGTTGCGCTAATAGTGACGTTAAAGCACACCCTCTCATGAAATATTGTTTAAGCATAACACAATTTAATTTCTTAATTTGTTAATTAATCAAAAAGGTCATCTAAAACAATATTATGATAATACAAAACGATAAATGTGATTATTTCAGGTCAGCAAACAAAAAGCACCGATCAATGTGGAAACATACCGACAGTGAGCTGTGCAGTACGATAAGTGGATCCCATACTGTTTGCTCCCAGGCAGGTGTACTCTCCAGTATCATTCAGAGTTACATTCCTCAAAGTCAAAACATACGTCTCGCCATCTGTGCTTCCTCCTGAAGTCTGCAAAAAGAGAGAAATCGGACGTTATTACATAAATGTGTGCTGGTCAATGTGCCCATTTGCTCCTACTGAAGATGTGAATGTTCAGAAACGCAGCAAAGATGTTGTTTCAGCTGTAAAAGGGTTCAGCTCTCGCGCTGCATTTATGCAGTTTACAGTGATGGTGGCAGATAACATCGAAATTGGGAGTAACTGTTGAAACATGAGGTCTTTGAATCCTTAGAGATACAAAAGCTGAATCTCATTTCTAGCCGACGATGGTTGATTTTATCGGCTAAAGTGACTCATAAGCACATTTTATTAGTGTAGCTGGCTGATGTAAGCTAATGCTAACTCCTTAACTCAGCTGAAAAGTCTGTCTCGTTTTAATGTTTCCATCTGACACGTTTTAAAACAAGAACACTGTGAAAGTGTTTATGTAAAGCTACCTGACAGCTGCACACATGGTATAACGTTAATGCCAAAAGACTGACACTAAAGCTAGCTTACATCTCAGCAAATTCTGGTCGGACGGTGAAAGATGGCAGGTATATCTACATGACAGAAGACAGAAATACTCTCATTAACATGGGGAAAAGAAGTGCAGGGACTCAATTAGTGCAGCAGACTTGGAGGCAGGTCATCCAGCCAGACCAGCCGGACCGTGATCGTGGAAAAGAGCCGGGATAAGAGCCAAGCTAACCCGGCTTAGACCTTAGACAGCAAGCCAGAGTGACTAGTGTTTTTAACTAGTGTTAAAAGTGTTAATGCCAATGTTCCACCAAATGTCCCCTCCCCTAAACATCATATGTTTTAAAGAAATACAACCAAGCTGCAGCTTTTTTTCTATTCTTTTTTTTTTCCATATTCCAGAAGTGATCATGTGCACCTTTCTCAAGCGCTGGCACGGCACTGTGGCCATGCAAGACAAGTTAGGCCTATGGGGTGTAAATCTAATTTAATTTAGTGACATGTAAATCTAAACTGTAGCTGTGGTGAAACTAGTTTGACTTGTACAAACCAACCTGGAGAACGCGAACATACGGGTGTCCGTCTGGTCCCGCTGTGCTGCCGTTGATGGTGATGTGTTTGAGCCACTGTACGTGAGGCTGCAACCCAGATTGCACTTTACACACAAACGTCACGTCACCACCAACAACTGCAGTTTGGTCAGCCGGCAGAACTTCCACCAGAACCGGGCTGTAATAACAACGCTCTGGAAGGTAAACAACAACATATATTTATTTATTCAAATGTACCATCCTGAGATTAAAGTGATATCCCACCGCTGAGTAATAGTCCACTCAGTATGTACTCGCCTCTACGCCGATGTGAAGATCTTCAGTTCACCAAACAATCCTGGAGTTTCAGCAGAAAACAGGGTTGCAGCCTCATCCAGTACAATGGCAGTGAGGATAAAACGTTAAAAATAGCACACAAAACAAACACAAAATGTCTCCATCCAAGTGTCCGCGAGCTGCGACATTAAAATTGAACCACAAAAGACGCCATTTACACCACGTTTTTAGCCAAAATGTCAACTGTAGCCTGTAGCAGGTAGCATGTAAACATGGCGTAGATCTCGCAATATTTTCACACGTGCGTCCATTAAGAGATAGACGAAGTCTCATGATACATCGACGCCATGTTTACATGCTACCTGCTACCTGCTACATGCTACAGTTGACATTTTGGCTAAAAACATGGTGTAAATGGCGTCTTTTGCGTTTAAATTTTAATGATTACACCACACGAGCAGGATGGAGACATTCACTGCCATTAGCTGCAACCCTGTTTTCTGCTGAAACTCCAGGATTGTTTTG
>JAJHUR010085082.1:24976-50257 GCA_027495735.1 Lutjanus campechanus | reverse complement strand
AAATATGTTGATGTCTGACAGTGTTTGTGCTGAAGAACATTTGAAACAACTGCCATATAATTTAACATTATGAATGCACATACTAAATAAAACAAAAACAAAATTTCAGCTTTTTAATATTTAAAATTCAGTATAACAACATCAATTAATATGCAGTCACCGCAAGCAGCCATTACCAGGGTGTAAGCAAGCCCAGGGGCGCACACACACACACACACACACACACACACACACACACACAGACACACACACAGATACCTGAGCACTCACACAGAGCAGGTTTGCCTCACAACATTAAACAACATGACCAGTTTAATCTGACACACTTACAAATATTTATGTAAATATGACTGCTCTGAAATTAAAGGTTTAGATCTAGACATCTTTGTCATGCCATCATCTGTATTTATGTGCCAAAGACTTTTTAAATTCTGCAATAATAGCTAAGTGCAAGAGGTGTAAATATGCTGTGTAGTATAATATCTTGAGGATCAGCTTTATCAGGCAACGAACGCGGCAAAGAAAAAAGATTTGTATAAAACTAAACTAAACAGTGGTTTATTCTCACAAATGCCATGACACATGCAGCTACAATATAGGTTGTGTAAAGTGTCATTTCTCCATGTGCATGATTATAACTCACTCCTTGTCTGTAACTTTGAGATTTATACATTTCAGAATCAGAAATACTTTATTGAACCCCAGGGGGAAATTGTCTGCATTATAGTTGCTCCCATTCAAGATTAGAAGTATAGATAAGCATATAGAAGTGTGGTAAATACGAAAAAGTAAAAACATGCGCATTGCACAACAATATATAGAAATAAAAGAAAACTTTGTGACTTAATTCACCTAAGTTCTACAAAATCTAAATGCAGTGCACTTAAAATTTCATATGAGACTAGATTAACCTTTTTGCTTGGTTGGTTTTGCTTAAAACTATGTTAACTGATTTGTTTTGCCACTTGAGGACAGCAGAAGCAGCTGTAATCACAGCATCTGACATATTATTGCTTTATACAGATGCTGAGGCTAACGCAGTAGCAAACAATTATCAATTTTTGCCCCCAGCACACACAGAGCAACATTAGCATTCACTTGAAGTTGTGTTTCTGGCCACCTGATGAATGCAAGTCAAATATTCTCCCTTTAGCTCTGTTTTGGCCTTTTAGCTTGTTAGATGCTCGACTACGTTTACCAGCTTGAGGCCAGTTCTGTCCGTCTGATGTTGCCACAGCTGCCTGCTGGAAAACAAGGTTGATGAGGCAGTTTGCGGGCCAGAAAACCAAAAAAAAATTGGCTAAAAAGAGGTAAAAAGTTCCAGGAAGAGAACCACAGGGTTGGGTGATTATTCTCTGTGGGTTGACTGACCCCTTTTTGATGCCTTTTTTCACCATGAAAACTTGTCCACCTTAATCCATCACAACTGACCTGAAGTTGACCACAATGTTTATACAAAGGAAACCAGAAACTAAAGCCACCACTCAAGCATGTGTTTCTGATTTTTAAGTATAATTTCAAAATTGAAAATGACAGAAACTACATTTATTCATTTACAGATTATTACTTAATATTATTATTTATCTGCCAGCTAATTTATTTATTGCTGTGCCTTAGCAGTGGAGGAAATTTAAAACGTATGTCCGTGTACATTCACAGTACTAAATATGATTAATCTAGCACTTGAGACTCTCTAAGTAAATGTGAAAGGTACGATTTATTAAGTGACAAACTGTGAGGTTTTTTGAGCAGTGCTACGACCTCCAGTAATAATGATACAGTAATTTACGGTGACCCTGAATCCCTTCAGTTATATTTCTCTACAAAATAAGAGTACAAAAATAAGATGTACTTCAACTCAGTGAGCCAATCTGTAAAGGAGAAATACATGATATATTTCCTGTAATAAATTATCAAATGGCCATGATATGTCATCAGAGATCAAGCACACATGTTAAGCTGAAAATATCCACTACTCTAACAACAATGCTCAAGCCGCTCTATTCCAGCCCGGAGTAGATCACATATTAAATGGGATTTCAATCAATTTAATATACAGTCTATGGCTACAACTCACTATTTGGACTGCATTACTAATTTTTGCATGTACAGTTGCTACATATGGTCCCTTTAAGACTTGGTTTACAGATGCACTTCTTTGTATAATACAGCTCCCCAATACTGCTATTTTAACCTTTAGTAACTTGTTTTAAAGTAAACATTAGTTGTCATGGAATTCAGTTCTGACAAAGACAAAGCTCTTTTTTTTGAGAAATCTCAGTGGGACACTGATGGTGGGTTTTCATAACAGCATCAAGGTCAACTGGCTGGGACTAAGTGAGGAACAGTAGATGCTTTGATTGTAAGTATTCATCCTTTTTTTTTTTCTTTGCTCTGTTACACATTCCCTTCCAAAACATTTTGATTAGTTTTTCCTGTCTCTCCGTCATCCTGTATCTTAGTAACTCTTTGTTCTCTCCTTTCCTCAGACCTCAGTCTCTTTCCCCTCCCGTCATTTGGGTTTCTGTTATGTTCCCATTTGTAGCTCAAGAGCTCCCTCTGTGAGAGATACTGTTGCCAGACAGGGGGAACTCTTTATAAGGGCATATTCACACGCACTAAAGTTCATGCATTTAAAAAAAAAGAAAAAGAGTGAGTTTGACTGTTTCTGTACAGTTAATAAATAATAGTGCTTACCAAGAACTTGACAAGAAAAACAGCAAATACTTCAATTACACATGCTAAATAATGGGATTGTTTGTTTGGCAATATTTGTGCTTGTGGTGATGGAAATTTGCTTACATGAATTATGACTGCACTATGGTGACATGATGTAAAGAAACTAATAAAAATATCTTATTTGAATTACTTCACTCACTGGAAGAACCATTTTAAAATTTCAGCAATATAATTCAGTAATACCATGAATGATGTGTGTATTTTATATTTAATATGTTCACAATAAATGAGGTCCATTATTATTTATTACAATGTTGTCAGTGTGTAATGTGGCAAACTTCTGACCACGCTTTTAGCAAGGAAAACGGATGCATATATTGGGACTAGTTCTACCTAAAACTGAGAGAGGTAAATTTCATTGACACGTTTCTGAATTTATAATTTTTCTTCAGCCATTTCACTTGCAGAAATGTGAGTCTGTTCAAATTATCACTTGGACGGGTGAGCATATTTCAGAAATTAGATTTTTAATGCTTAACTGTCTGCACATGTGTGGTGGTGCATGACTCATGAGAGAAGTGTGAGGGTGGGTGATGACTCAAAGACTGTTTGCCTCCCTCTCTTCTTTCTGTTGATGAAGTGATGTAGATGTATTTGTTTCCCCAATCATCGCATATGATTCTCATAAAGTCCATAAATACTTCCATGCAGAATTCTTGCTTTTTCCCACAAACAAACATCACATAGAACACTACTCAGCATTTGTTATGGATTTATCTATTTCCTTTTTTCTTCCCCCCGTTTTCAGGATCTATCCACATTTGTTATATTTGGCTGTGTTATGGTTGTCTACATTTGTTTTTTGTTCTGATGTCGATTTTGAACTGCAGTATGATTTTATTTTGAATCACAGAGAAAAGGCATTTTGAGAAATGTGTTTACACACTTTGGGATATAGATGAGAAGATCGATACCTTATATGTGTCTGTTCATTATAAATCTGGAGCCAGGAGACCATTAGCTTATCTTAGCATAACAACTAAGAAAATGCTATCCTGGCTCTGAATATTTTCACACATAACCTCCCTTAAAAGATGGCTTTTTGCAACAAATAAAATACAATGTGTTAATCAGTGAGCTTTAGAGGTGCTGCTACTTTTATTTTTTCTTCCTTTAGATAGAGCCAGGCTAGCTGTTTTCCGCCACTTTCAGTCTTTACGCTAACTGTCTCCTGGCTCCAGCTTCATATTGAACGGACAGATATGAAAGTGGTATTGATCTTCTCCTTTAACTCTCTGTAAAAAGTGAATAAATATGTCTCCCTAAATATCAAACTATTGCTTTAAATCTTGTTTTCAGTCACACACAATGAGGCTCTGACAACAAAATCCCTGCACTGCCAGAACAACATGAGAAGACTTTAAAGAGCTTTTTTGGTTGCTGTTTTCCCTTTTATGCTTTCTGTCATATTGGCCTTTATAAAGTTACAATGTCACATGTTCATATTAAATGTGCCCAAAAAATGAGATTTTATGTAATTTTATGTAAAAGTCTTTCCTGTAAACAAAAAGCTTAGACTGCTCTGAATAGTTGTGTTCAGACATTTTTTAAACTACTTTTGTGATGAACTGACATCAACTCATCGCTGATTTCTTTATTGGTCATCTGCTCCAGGCACAGCACACAATCTGTATATTTGTACCAAGGTGATTTACAGCAGCTCCAACCAGAACTCAGATGTATTCTATAAAGGAAATATTTACTGTGTTTCCCTCTGAATTCCTCTGGATGTTCTTCTTGGAACTCTGTGATTTATTTGAGTTTCTTGATGGAAAGATGTCTTTCTTTTTTTACAAAAGTAACCGCTAACTGATGCTAACTGTAACTTAGCTGCTGTTAGCTAGTTAGCTCAGTTAGTTGTTATGACTTGGTCCTTTGAGCTGACTCCTACACCTATACTCCCATGGTGCTCCAACCTCCCAGTCTGAGCAAAGTCAGCTGATAAGACCACTAGCTGCACGGCTAACTGAGCTAGATAGCTAACAGTCGCTACAGATAGCAACATTGGTTACTTTAGCAACAAGCAAATCTATTTGTGCATCAGGAAGGTTATTTTCTACATAAATCAACAAAATTGCATGTTTGCACTGTAATCAGTGAGGCTGTTGTATTCCATCGAGCAGCATCACCGTCATACTGCTGGTTGCAGCAACAAGCTGAGCGTCTTAAAATTTAATGTCTATGATTGACCACAACGGCAAAAGGATGAGGCGGTGCTCAAAAGTGCTGGGTGCTGCCCCTCAGTAGGCTTCTGGAAGATGGCCAATGAGAAGAAAGTAGGCTTTTAGACAGGGGGACCCTTAAAGAGACGGGGTGGCCTGTTTCAGACAGAGGATAAACTGAAGGGATGCACGAAGGGAAAGTGCAAGATAAATATGGATTTTAAAGCATGCAAAACTACTCTGATAGAGTCTCAGAATAAAACTATAGAGCTGGAAGTGAGCATAAATGGTCCCCTTTAATCAGTCAGTGTTTGATTTACACCATCCATCCACAGAGACAGCAATCCTTTACATTTTTCAAGTATTGCTCTGTGAACTCTGGCAATCATGCCAATTGCTGCCATCGCCATCCCTGATTATTGATGAGATTTAGATGGAAATTACGTATTCACTGGGGAAAAAAAGACAGCCAGGCTCTTCTTGATTGGCTTTAAGCTAAGCAGTCATACTGAAGAGGCATCTGTCAGATGGTAGGTCACATCCCCTCAGCATATTGGTTTTATCTCCCAGCGCAGATGACTGGTTATGGTGGTTCCCTAACAACAGAAGCGGAGCAGGGGCTGGGAAGGTAACTGAATGCATTAAATAGGTTCTCTGACTAGAAGATGTAGAACTGGGTAAAATGTATTTGGCAGTAGCAGGAGGAAAACATTTTGAATTATTTTGTTAAGAAGTCTTCAATGTAAATGCAGCAAATGTGTATTTAGAACCATCATCCTAACCTAACTTAAACATGCACATTCAAGATAGCAAACTGAGGCAAGAGTGGAATGAAAATGTTTTCAGTTTCAAATATCAAATATTGACCAACTTCTTAAACACTTACAAGGCCCAAGATTTGTGGAGATTTACTGGCGGAATATGGCAGAAATGGAATATAAAGGCCTTTTTACACTGGGGAAGAAATGAAATAGCGAAACGAAAATGCAGACTATTCACCAGCTCGCATTGACTGCGTGCAGGTTTGAAAAATATTAACATGCAAATTAATCCCATAAAAGTAAAAATAATACTACTAAGTATGGTTTCATTAGTGTATTATTACCTGAAAACAGAAATCGGTGTATTTTTGTTGACTTAAAGTGAACTGTTTAAATTTTAAAAGGGCGCAGGTCCTCATCCACTGAGTTTACAGTGTTGCACCATCATGTCTCTACGGTAGCCCACAACTGACAAACCAAACACTGACTCTACATATGGCCTTTCACACTTTGCATGAGTTTCACAGACACTGTACATTCTCAGACACGCTTGGTAAAGGTTACTATATCAACATGATCCAGAAAACTCCAACTCATCTTTAAACTCATCTTTAACAAAACTCTAAAAATAGTCTCTTGTGATTGTTATGTTACCAGATGTACAATTAAGCCCCCCTTTAAATTTACTTTACATCTTTCGGGGAGCAGAACATGTATAGTATTGGTTACAACAACTTGCTTAAATAGATGCCTTGATAGTTTCTAAAAATACGATAGAGCAGGCACATAGGTTACAGAAACTTGTTCCACTTCTGCTTGTAGCTGGGCTGTGACCTAAATGTAACTGCCTAAATTAGGATTTCCTGTGTCCCTATATAACACTAATATATTAGATGTGAAGAGATTCATAACCCTTACACAGCGAGAAAGGTCAGATCAATTCTCCCACCAGCCATATCTGTCTTCATTTAGCAACCACCATATAAAGGCTCCATATGACATAACATCTCTTTAGAAACATATGTTTAAATAAGTGTACAATCACGGAGTATTTAAGCAGGGATGTGTTCAGTATTAATTTGGCTGAAGTGTCGGCATGTCTTTTGTTTTCCATCCACATGAGACAAGGAGACTCGGTACGCACGATTGCCGAGCCATAAACACAGCCTCTTTCCACCTCGGGCAATCCTTAAACTCATCAGCAGTGTAATGAGACTTTCGAGCTGGGAGATGAATTAACTGCCTGATTTTCTTGTTTTTACCCCTCTCCCCATACAGAGTAGCTGAATATAGCGTTGGGAGCAATCCAGGACTGTGATGTATGTGGCATGACCAACACATAGAAACATAGATGGGTGAAAAACTGAAAAATTGATTGGCTTTTACTGGAAGAGTATGAGACAATCAGGCTCTCGCATTAATCAATGCATGAAAAAAATCATGCTCAAAGGCAGTGAAAGCTGTGATGTAAAAGCATGCGCGCGCGCACACACACACACACACACACACACACACACACACACACACACACACACACACACACACACACACACACACATATAAACAAGCAAATATGAATAAAAACAAGCATATTTAATTGTAATTTCACATCTTTGTCCTTAAAATCAGTTATCGTGGGTGCCCAGGTGGCAGCAGAAATATCCCTCCCACCCAGGGTGCCACAAGGGAAGTATCAAATAATACAAACAATATCAAAACAATATCAAAACTCAATAAAAACCATCTGTGTGTAGTGCTTCTAGATTGCCTGGGTGCACAAAACACAACTGGCGGGGTTGTGGATGGAAAGCCGGTGCGGGATCATGTTAATGATGCTGCGTTTAACCAATTCTGGTTGGTCTGGGTGTCTCTGCAGAGGAGGGTGGGATCACTGCCCCCTCAAAAGCTTAGAGCCAGACCAACCTGAGCATGCGAGATCTCATCCAATATCAGACACTAAGCAGGGTTTGATCTCCACGTCCCCCTACCCACACGTCAAAGTGTCCTTGAGCAAGACACGGAACCCCAAACATACTACTCCACCGTCATCGGTGTGTGAATGGGAGAAGGAGGAGAGACAAATTGCACTTTGTCTGTTAGGGTAGAATAGTGCAGTCCATTTCCCACATCTCACTGACAAGTGAAAAGAAGCAGCTGGTGACTCCATGTGAACTGGAAGGGACACATGGCAGTCTACACGTTCCTCAGGCCAACAGCAGGGGTTAGTAATGACAAGTGCTGACACACAGGGTGGCCATATGACATCAGAAATTATAAGTTGAATTGCTAGGATCTCGTTCAGCTTTAAGGGTTCCCAAACTCACAAAACAGTTTTAGATCAATCCAATGTAAGTTCAAAGACATACATTAAAATAACAAAGACAATTAAATGATACTAAAAACTCTGTGACAATTAGTTATTCATCATTAGTGTAAATGTTTCTCAATTGGTACATTGTGTATAAATTGCAGCATAAATAGGAAAAATCTTTCTGGTTAAAGAGGCATGGACTGAAAGTTAAAAAAAAAGAAAAGAAAACAGAATATATTCCAGCCTTTATGCTTTTGCTTTGATTCAAAACCTGATTATGTAAGGGGAAACCTGCATAGTTAAGTCATATTCTATCTCACCCATAACAGCCACTGCTAAAACTGGATGGAAACAAGTTAAAATAAAATAATAATAATAATAATAATAGCATGTAGCCGATAGGATGTAAACATGGCGTCGATCTCGCGAGACTTTGTATATATCTTAATGGCCGCATGTGCGGAAGTCTCGCGAGATCGACGCCATGTTTACATCCTACCGGCTACATGCTACAGTTGACATTTCGGCTAAAAACATGGCGTAAATGGTGTCTTTTGCAGTTAATTTTTAATGTCGCGGCTCGCGGACACTTGGATTACACCACATGAGCAGGATGGAGACATTTTGTGTTTGTTTTGTGTGCTTTTTTTAACATTTTATCCATAGTCACCGTTCACTGCCATTGTACTGGATGAGGCTGCTACCCTGTTTCTCCTAAAACTCCAGGATTGTTTTGTGAACTGAAGATCTGCACCTGTCATCACATCGCCATAGTGGTGAGTACATACTGAATGGGTTAAGACAGTCCTTCATATTAGGGCAGTGACATGGGGAAGAGCATTGTTTCTTGTAAGGCGTGACACAAAAAATGTAAGGTTCTTGTTCTCGCCATCATTCAAGCCATCAGTAGCTAGTGAGATGTCAGATTGATCGGGTATTGCAAAACTAGCTTGTGCTTGGCTCAAGTGGATTTTTTAGGGTCATTCAGTGAATCTACAAGGCTATTCAAAAGTAAAAATTAAAAATTGTTCAAGCACTGAAGGAGGATTATGTCTGTGTTCACAAAATTTAAAACACTGGCCCAACTTTACCTCAGTCTGCTTCACACTGCAAAACTAGGGACTTGAAAGGTTTTAAAAAACACGTTTTGGGATGATTTTATTTGAACAATCTCAGAAGTTGAAATTACCGGGACCACTGTTTTTTCACTAAAATGAAAAAAGATAAAATGTCAGCAAACATAGCGCACTAAGGACAGAGAGAGAAGGCCTCTGATGCCTTTGGCCAGTCAAGAGTCGGCTGTTTCAGGTGCTAAGTGCCATAGGGCTGCCAAAAACATTAGGGAAGTGGAACTGCAAAAGACATACAGCACTGGGGTGTTTGTGCTGTTATCTTGTAGCCCAAGGCAGCTTCATTGTGTGCTCCCATTTAGCCATTACTTAGGGGGGTTTGTAGCTTGCAGCCAATCAGCCTATTGTAATAACCAACAGCTTTAGGCTTTGCTGAAAGCTGCCATTGCCCTGAATGTACTGTACTACTCCGTGAATATAGGTCACCAAGAAAATGAAATGTTAACCTTCGAAGTACTAGGGATATGTTTGCAAAAACATATCCTGGAGGAGAATCATCATTACAAAATGAATTCAGTCACTGGAGAGACAGTTTTTTTCTAGGGGGGAATTTAAGAGCTTTCCTGGTTTTACACATCATTTAGACAATGAATCTCAATATTATCTGATCTGAACTGTGCACAGTACTGTAGATACAGTATGGTCAGAGCTGAAATAAAACTGAGGATTGAGGCTCTCTGAGAGGATGAATTAAGCACATGTAAGAAAGGGCTCCTGGTTAAAATATATGTGTGAAAAGATCCTCTTTCTTCATGCCGATAAGGCAGCCATTAGATCACCAGGTCATTCAGTCTGTGTTCCTCTCTTCACAAAAGGGGCCTGGTGGATTAGGCTCTCTTTTTGCCATACTGTACAAGCTTATTCAATTCAATTTTATTTGTTATCTCAAGGCACTTTCACTCAGATAAGGCATGTCTACAATGTACTCTTTATACGTCCAACTGAAACTTCCTTTTAACAGACAAAAACCTCAAGCCAATCCAGGATCTTCAGCCATCCGCCTTATTTTGAATACTACCTGTGGGTCCCTTCCAGGCTGAGAGTCTCAGGTAAGGACAGTGAGGACATAAAAAAAAGGCAAAGCACCACAAACTTTAAAACTTTAATCCTACCAACTTATTTAACATACAATGACGACTGACTAAGAATAAAAACAACCATCACAGCGAAATGTTAACTTACTTCTTCTCAAAACATTATTTGTTATGTATTTATTAATGTGATCTGAACAAAGGACTGACAGAATGCCTCTACTACCCTGATGGGACTCTCTAAAATATTGGCATTTCATCCAGGTACAGTGCATTAGTGTGTGTTGCGTGCCTTATGCACATTATGGATAAGCCAGCAAAACTGTAACCTAAAATGTTGTTTATTAACTTAATCTTCACCTTAATCCCAAAATTAAACATGCAAGATACCTCAAGCTGAATTCTAACTTTAAACAGAGATGTGTTTTTGTTTGTGATCACTAATCTTTTGGATACACTTAGGTTTTTACTCTTTTTACTGTTGACATACTCTGACTCACCAGATGCACACTGCAGGTACAAGTCTGCCATCGGTCGCTTGTTTCAAGTACTTATTAGGATCCCCATTAGCACGAGCGTAAGCACTGGCTATTCTTCCTGGGGTCCACACACATACAATCATGCACACTTAATAACAGCTCATGTCGTTAAATAAACAATTGAGTAAATAAGGTAGAGAAACAAATTTTCATCCCATACAACAGACATTAAATCATACACAAAATTATAATTCAGTCACATTTCCTCCAGAATTCATGACAACTTGGTCCTTTTTATATGTACATACATGCTTAGTCCCTCATAAAAGTAAATCAAAATGAGCTTTCACTTTCGATAATTGAAATCAAAGGCAGAATCGTTTTTTTCTCCTGGTATTATTTTGTTCTCTCCACCCCAGCCTACTTGTGGCATCTGAGGAAAATGAACACTTAAAAGACCACAGCTTAACCAGCTATTATATCACACTTGATAACATATAAACTATATTTTTAAAGAATACTTTTAAAATGTAAGCTGTGTACTTGTGAGGGCATAAAACCAACGACCTGTTGATCTTAAGGCAGTCTTAAGTCTTAAGACTTAAAATCGAAAGTCAAACCAAATCGGTTATTTGGAGGATGGTGACACTCCTATGAGTAAGTGTCTTGCATTAATAGATGCCAAGCTCAAACAGGCTTAAAAGGCAGACACACCAATTACATGTACACAAAATATAGGAAAACGTGTATAGCATATTCTAGGTTTGGCCCAATGGATGATGACTTACAGTCACCGACCACTGAGCCTTTTATCATCATAGCACTGTGGTTTAAAAGCCTTCTGTCTTGAGATAGCGTGTCCCCTCAGAGTTGCCACAGAATTGCTGCTGTTCACTGCACTACATTGCCATGATGTGTATTTTAATTTCTTATTATTAACACAACTTAGTTACGGACATGTGGTGCTGAGATGAAGACCTTTGTAGACCCACGGCAAACAGTAGTGGTTTCATCTTTTAAAATAGTATAAAAGAGAAACAGAAAACAAGGTCGTGAAATCACAGGGAACTAATTGATTGGCGTAGTCATGAAAAAAATGGAATGATACCAAAGCTCCTGTGAGATATGACAAAAAGTATACTTTTTGCAGTCGGCGGGTACCCCATTCAGTAGGATTAACATTCAAAGGGGTGTGGTGATGGAGGTAAACCTGAAGCAGCAGCCTCTGACTGTGACATTGTGTGACATTATCGTTGAAAGCATTTCATACAGAAAAATATGGACAGAGGGGAAAATTACAGTGTCATTACGCCTTAAGGGCTCTCTTAGTCGTGGCCCCTCATGTATGTACGTGGCTTTTTCCTGTCATTGTTAACTGCAGGTGGTCAACACTTAAAGGTAAAGTGGGACAAAAGGACACTATAAAACCTGACAGACAACCAGGGGCCTGAGTGGGGACATGTGGTTAACCACCATCTAGCTTCACACCCATACAGTCATATTCAGACTGTCTCTAGATACAGCTTGTAGTTGCAAGTAGTGACTCCCATAAGTGAATATTCTCCTCTAAGCATTTTGGAAAGAACAGAAGGAGGTTTAGCTTGTGGGCCGAGGGACAGTGAGCATCTAAACACATCCCGGAGATCTATGCTGCATGCTTGAGAAGCACTGGTATGATTCTTTTCTGTACTTGATTAAGTCAGCTTGGAAACATAGCCCAAGGGCGGAAAGAGGGGATTATCATTGTCTTCCTCAAAGAAGAAAGCTTTAAATGTGCCCATAAAATTACTGGAGTCATTGTCATTTCCGTCTAATGGCCTGCTTGATTAGCTACAGGGCTATTGCCCACCTTCTCTGGGAACAGGTGGGCAGTATTTAGCTGGTCATCCCAGATAACGGCTTGTGTAACAGAGATAGCACACTCCACTGAGTACATGGTGACTCGCAACATGAGGTCTTGCTAAGACAGGCTATCCTGGAACAGAGATTCTTAAGACCAAACCATAAGCAAGGGTCACGCAAGCTGGGAGAGACTGTGCTGTCAGGGCATATTCAAGTCCAAGGCAGACCAAACAGACTGGATGAGCATCCTCTGCCAAGGTTTTACACTCACAGGAGCACACTCGCAGTGGCAAATTATCACTGTTGGTGGAGGGAGAAGGCTTGGCAGAGGACATAGTCAGTAGCAATAAAACTAGTTTGCTGCTGTGTCTTCAATACTGCCAGATGACTGAGGCATATCTATGCCTTGCATGTGAGAAAACTGCTCTATCTACGTATATAGGTGTGGAGCATGTCTTTCTATCAGCGTGAACAGCTGCTGGCTCAGCTTATGCTGAAGTCATAAAAAAATATTTTTTGGGTACATATTAAAGGATAATTTGGATTGTTTGAAGTAGGCTAGTATGAGGTGTTTATTCATAGTCTGTGTACTACCTGCAGTAGACATGGCCGCATTTTGGAGAAGCAGGGTTAGGGTTAATCTTGAACACTGCTAGATCAATCAGAATCATTTTTTTTGTGTGCACATTTATGACTGTGTGCTGAAGACAGTCTTTGCCACAGGCCTTATGTTTTCAGGTCATCGCATTCTTCATTCATGCGATATCACAAGAACGCCTTGAGGGAATTTCTTCAAAATTGGTACAATTGTCCTCCTGGGCTCAAGGTTTAGCCAATTAGATTTTGATGGTCAAATGTCAAAGTCACGGTGACCTCACTAAACACAAATCCAGCCACAACTCAAGAATTCAGGAGGCCATGGAGGTCATGTTAATGTTGACAGAGGTTGTAAATCTCTGCTGGTTGCATCTGGTAGTTGTGGTGGCATTGCAATAGGTGCTTCACCATCTGTTGCCTGGCTGGGATCTGCAGTCTACTGAGTGCACTCTTCTAGTTATATTTTCACCGCTTCATCATTGCCATCACACAGCCTTTTCAAATGGAAAACTGCTGTTATATAAGCCAAACATCTCTCTCCAAAGCCAGCAGACTCCTTTGGCAAAAACAGTAATTCTCCCTCATGTATTGCTGTCTCGATCCATTTGTTTGTTTGTGTTATTTTGTGACTACCGTGTTTTAAAAGGTTAGTTTGGATTCACCGAAGTCAATAACACACCTAACTGGTCGAGGCAGAGGCAGACCAGCAACTCCTGTGTTCTGCGACGTAAAATGACAGGTGGATTTGAATATTTGATTAGTGCTGAGCTGATTAGTTGTATGGTGGTTGTTAAATCTCACCACAAGTGTTCTCTGAAAAACACAAGTTACTTTGGTGAAAACACAAGTTTCATTCTACTGCTGGGCATGCAGGGTCCAATGAGTGAATGGATGGATTCTGTTTGCAAACAAGCTCTTTCCTATATAAAGAGAAATAATTTCTCTTCTCTTGACCCAAGCATCACAAGTCGAGGCCTACGGTGAAATAAAATCCAAACCATTTAAAGGTTGTAGCATTGAAAACTTTACCTCTTGAATCTGAACAAAAAATGGACCAAGGCAAAGCAGGATAGAAAGCAGCAAAATCGAGACAGAGGCCTCTCCAGGTGGAAAAAAAAAAAAAAGTGTACTGGAAACAATAATGGGCTGACATGAAACATAATCCCCTCTGTCTGCGATTTTATTGGCAGCCCCTCCAAAGAATGGTGGCTCCCCTATTATGACTTAACACATCAAAATCGCAGCATAGCACACACCGAAAAGGCCACCTGATGATAAACACAGCAGACAGCGTCAGAGGCTTTATCTCGTGGCTGCCTGCAGCTCGACACAGGTTCAATTTGGCCCGCAACAATCGATTCTGTCCCTCCTTACCTCTGCTTCAGTTGGTGGAATAAAAACAGACCTTTCTGTAAGGAGCAGGTCTCAGCTGGTATGCCAAGTCAAGGTAAAGAAGAGGAAAACTAGAGACACCAAGACACCTGAATTGTGGTTGACCATCAAACTGGCACACATATTTTTCTTGCCACGACATTTTAACCATGGTCACAGTAGGAGAACAGAATCATTATCAACATTGAAATTTAAAGATATATTGAAATGTCAAAGAATGTGAATGAAAATCAGCATGTTAAGCTGGCTTTATTATGGTCAAACTCAAATTCAGCCTCGAGTTGAGGGTAGATTATGAAATTAAGACAAAAACATAAAACAGTCCAAGCAAAACTGCAACAAGTCAGTCGAGGAATAAAAAGGGTCAGTCAGTCCTCAGTTGCTTATATATATTTTAATATGAAACAACTGGATTTTGAAGCAGCAGTTCATTAAGGACATAAGTGACTCTAAGTCCTGCCCATTTTTGTTCTGTGCTCCAGTAACAGCTGAGTAAACTTGGTCCTTATGTCAACTTTTTCCTTTCTGTTTTATTTCACTTAGATATGCTATGTGATCAGCTTGTCTATTTGTTGAAATTAAAACCAAATTTTGAAGATGGAGAAGACGTTTCCGGGGTACCAGCCACATATTCACATACACGTACATACCAACGCTGGGGCTAACTACTTTCTTCACAGATGCTTCCAAAGTGCATGAAGGAGGGGAAAAGTCTATAGAAGTCTAAGAAAACTTATGAAATATCAATGAAAAAGTCATTGTTGAAGATAAACTGGAATGTAAAAAATGTGTTTGCTCAGTTATTTTAATGCCCACAATTATCATGAACAGTTATTTCTAAAAAAGGCCATATGGTATTTACTTGTTGATGACACAAGTTTTACTTTTGTATCAGTAAAAATAATATTAGCGGCTTCACAGAAAACAGGCTGTATTAAAATCAACATCATTCTGTATTGCCAATTATTAAAATAGTATAATTAGCTTGGAATTTTTCTTAAAGAAAAGACTAGCTGTGGTGTAATTAACACTTAACTGCTGTTATTTTTGTAACATTTCTGTCTGCGTATATCTATCATTTTGCTCGCAGAGCACAATTAAGTCATAACCCTCTGTAAAATAGCATTATTGGGATATGTTTTTTGTATTTTTTTCCTGGCCACAAATATAAATGGGTTTTGGTGTGTGATCGAGCCGCCATCTTGTGGGTAATTTTGTCCTAAAAAGTGACACCATGGCTGAGTCTCTTTATTAGCACAGGGTATGATCATTTCCCGAGCTGAAAGCAAAAGGGGTCAAGGATATAAGATTCATTACATGAGAGGAAAAACACCTTTATGGCAGTGCGCAATATAGAACACTCCTTTCATGACAATTATTAATACCCTGTCCCATTTATTTGCAGTATCAACCCTCACTCCAATGAAGGTTGTCCCTCTGATCAGTATGCAGGCGACCTGGCTTCAAATCCTCAATTTCACATGCAAATGCGGTGCAACTGATTTAAATAATATTTGAATATGGATCACACAGTGTGACTCCATATCACAGAGCTGGGGAAAAAAAGAAGGCGGAAAATGCAAATCATCAACATGTAAGAGAAAGGTCATAGTCAGGACCTGTTAGATTTATTTTGGAAATAAAGGGCTGGCTGCTAAATTAAACTCATTCCATAGAGCCCGAGGACAAAATTAGAGGAGATCAGCATGATTTACATCATACAGGCAAACAAACACAATATGGTGTGGACTACACAAAGGAAGCAGTTTCTGATGTGAAGCTGGGTTTGGCGGGTGTACACTGAACAGAGGTAGCTGTTTTCATCTTACATTCCAAGACGCAATGAGATGAGAAAAACAGTCTGACTAACCTCCTCCAGAACACTGAGCTTTTCACTGGAGTGAAAAGAGAGACAGCATGACACTACTGTAGGTGCAATGGTTCAGACATTAGTTCACAACGATAGGTGTGATGAATTTGAAATTCACCAGTGCATAATTTCAAGGATGGAAAGAAGAAGAAACAAGTGTGTCATGTTAAGAACAAATGTGTGGAAGATGGCTTTCATGATGGATACACATGAGCCTGGTCTTGGCGGCACCTGCAAAAACCTACAAGTGCCATATAAATGTTGCAATACGGGCAGTGAATGCCTATGTACTGCTGTCTGTGCTCCTCTGGGGGGTATAAATCACAAGCGATGGTGGAATCTTCACACATAGTGGCATGCATTAACCGAAAGGGGCACAGGGGAGCCTAGTCCCCTGGGCCTAGTAAAACTCCAATGAGCAGTCCTGCAATGCTTGCTTCAGGCCATGCTTTTAAATTATATATTGATGACAGCCCATGATAAAAATGACCCAATTTGGTATCCAAAATCAATTCCCACCCCCACTGATGCGCAGAAGTTGGCGAAAGCTGCCCAGATGACAGTATTAGAGCCACAGACACGTTTTCTTTAACAGTGGTCAATAGAGGCAAAGACTGTGGGAAGGAAAGGAGAGAAAAGCAGAGGCACTTTACTGCAATGACCACCTAGTCAGTAAATGATCTGTTGCCTTCTGGGTAAAAAAGCATGTCTCGTATGATGTGTAGTTTTCTCCATGGCATGAGGTGATTTGTGTGCATGAAACAACATGAATGAACGGAACTAAAGACAACTAATCTAAATTTTTACAACCCAATTCCAAAAATGTTGGGATGCCATGCAAAACATAAAAATACTTTTTGCAAGTATTTTTCAACCTATATTCAATTGAATAAAGTACAAATACAAGTTATTTAATGTTTATAATGATAAACTTCATTGTATTTTGTAAATGTACACTCATTCTGAATTTGATGCCTGCAAAATGTTCCCAAACAGTGAGACACGGTCATGTTTAACCACCGTGACGCATCATCTTTTCTTTTAACAAACCTCCAGTAATCATTTGGAAACTAAGGACTAATTGTTAAGGTCTTGAAAGCAACATTCATTCCAATTATTGCTTGATATCCGATTTCAAGTGCTCCACAGTCCGGGATCTCTGTTGTTGCATTTTGCGCTCCATAAGGCATCACACATTTTCAATGGGAGACCGGTCTGGACTGAGGGAAGGTCAGTCCACACTTTTACAGTGCCATCCTGTTGTAACATGTGCAGAATGTGTCTTGGCATAGTCTCGCTGAAATAAGCAGGGACACTGCGGAACAAGACGTCGTCTGGATGGCAGCATATGTTGCTCCAAAACGCATCAATGGGGCCTTCACAGATGGGTTATCCATGCCATGGGCACGAACACAGCCCCATACAATCACATATGCTGGCTTCTGAAGTTAGAAACGTGTTGCAGGTATCACATTCAGAATTTGTATATATTTACAAAAAAACATCCCAACTTTTTTTGGGATGGGGTGGCACAACAATGACAAAAGTCTGTGAGAGAACATTTGGAGAAGAGTTCTCTACTCATGTTGCTCTATGTCTAAACATAGCAAAGATGTCTATATCTGCAGCTAGCAATTAGTTGTGCAGGAGGCCTCGCTCTTAAGAGAATAATAACATAAGAGGATAACACCCGAATGTACAGCAACACCAACACATACACACACCATGCCTAATCTTTGAGAGACACTTAAAGCACATTTCTTCCTACATGATGCTGAGACAAGAGCATCATGTTTTCACTTTCAAGGCAGTGAAAAGGATCACACAATTTCAGAAGCGATTTAAATATTTTACTGATCTCCTACATAGTCAATACTTGGGCACCAGCCTAGATTTTGGAGTTTTTACCCCTCTATATCAGTGTCTTTAAAGAAAAACAGCCACCATTTATAAAATCAGTCATGCTGGGGTGAACTTGGTGGGTTTTTTTCCCTTGTACAAACTCTGTGACTTGGTTTTAGTTGATTAATATTACAGCTCTTATGGCCTTTATGTAATTTTATTAACACAGCACTGTCTTGTTTGACAATCTTCTGTTTTGCAAAGTAATTTGTCATTTTTGTTTTATTTCTAAGTTATTATCCTTACGTTATGAGACAATATTTGGATCATGGCTGTGATGTGATTTTTAAAAAAGGCTACATCTCACTTTTTTCCCAGTCTTCCATGAATTTTAATTAAGCCAGACAAAACCACATCAGTCACCCGTGGATTATAAAATAAAATTTCATATTCCCATAATTGCTGGATTTGAAAAGAAATAATACAAGTGGTCTGTGGAGGAGAACTTGGAAGAGCAGTTTGGGTTAATGCTAAAATGAATGATTTAACAATAGTATGATACCTATTTGGCAAGCTTAGCCTTTTTAATATAGATCTCACCACTGAGCCATCACACGCGCACACAACATAAATCCTGAACAGGGTGGGCATATTGTACTGCAGATTATGCTCTTTCAGTCAGTCAATATTAAAAATCCCTGCACTTGTTATTGTAACGCCTCAACAGGGCCTTATCTGGAGGGTGCAGGGATCACCTCAGAGAAAACTCAATTTCCTGCTCATTTGTACAACAATCCTCATCATTATCTTACTTATCAGAATCGCCTGACAGACTTGCTATCGCAGGTTTCTCCATGAAAACAACTTTAAAGTTCCCTAATGTTTGTAAAATGTCCTGCCAGTGACTGCTGCTTTTCAAGAATAGAGCATTTCTGTTACTCAACAATTGTTATGATAGGTCAAAAGCATTTTATCTGACCTCATGTTACAAGCTATACATGCACAATGTACACTGTAAATCAAAGTTTTGTGGTAATGTCCAAAGTGAATGCAGATGTCAAGCTTTGTGATAATGTGCTCATAGACGAGTATAGTACCATGGTACCTATCCATTAGACGCCATACAAACAGCCACAAGGTTACACTGGGAGCAGGTATCACTCAGGCCATACAAGGCGGTGGTGTAGTACAGGAATATTCTGAATGACAGCATTGCTCAACAACATCATTAATATTTCTGGGTAAAAAATAGACGACTGTATTTTATTACCACCTGCCTTCTATGAACACAGCATGAGGCAGGTGGTTCACAGAGAAGCCCTCACAGTTTCTCCTCAATATAGCGTCTTACACTATTTCTGTGTCATGCTATTGCCTCCTCATAGCTCTGCAGCTCTGCTGGAAGTGGTGCATTTACCAATTTATACTACAAATACGGATCAAAGGCAGAGAAATGGATTATGCTGCATGAGTGGTTTGAGAAGTTTCTATGAAAGTTTTGATATGTTTTTTTTTTGCAGGGGCTCTGGGTTGCCTTTGGAATCCATTGTGAATGTTGTGAATCCAAGCTGAGCAGCTGTCCTCCTCCATGAATGAGTGAGCTCTAAACTTTTCAGAACCACCAGTCAAACCTACAGGGGGCGGCTTTTTAATGCCAAATAGATTTTAAGTTCAGTAATCCATTTAATTCCAAAATTATTTTCTAAAAAGTGGAATTAAATTTAAGATTTAAATGAACAAATTGGGAAATATTCCAGGTTATAATAGGCATATATTTTAGACGAGGTAAGAAAGTTAAGAAAAAATGTTCAACTAGCCTTCAAAAATGGGCAGCAGTGGGTGCACTTAGGATCTGCCTGTTGCTAGAGAACTGTGTCCTTTGTTAGAGCTTTCATACAACAGTGAAATAAAATTTTACTTCTTTAACTGCTCTGACTAAACTAATATGGGGCATACAGAACATGCCCCACAGTAAACTGGAAGAGGGCATTCAGTAGAACAATCACATTTATTTTGTAATTTAATTACATGTAACTAGTTACTCACCAACTGCTAGTACATAAGCCTCGTTTTAGTCTAGCAGTTGTTGATGGTTTGTAGCCCCTACCAGCTGGTTAGGAGTGAGAGGTCAGCAGCTGGCATAAGTTATATATAGTTTTTATAAAAGTTTTTCAAACAACTGTGACAATAAAACAATAAATGGAGAAAACAAAGAATCTTCATTTCCAGAGAGTTCACAAATCACCAGTTGGTTACATAAAGCTCCTGTCAAGAGTTTGATTTTCAATGCAGTTAGTGAACAACTTTTAAAATACAGTTGTTCTGAACAGCCAGACTGTTGCATTTAATTGTCTGGTTCTATGTTATGAGCCAATGTGGGCTTTTTTTTCTGAGTAGCTGTAACTAATTACAAACACATTTAACTCGTTACATGTAAATGGTTACTTCCTGACACTGGTAATAGGTAAGCCTTGTTTAAGCCTAGCAGTTGTTGATGACTTGCTGCCCCAACCAGCCTGTGAAGAGGACAGAGGAGTCAGCAGCCAGTAAAGGTTTTACATCGTGAATCACCACAACCACAAGACATCCTTTAGCATGAAGTCATTAATGTGCACAAAAACATTATAGGCTGATAGGTCTGGTAGTATGTGAAATTAGCTGCAGACAAGCTCCAGGTTACACATTCACACACACACACACACACACACACACACAAGGCCAAATGCCTGATCTCCCCCAAGTTTATGCCTGGCAGACTGGCCTGAGCTGATCCAAGGCTGCTGGAATTCAGTTTTGAAAACATGAGCTCGGCACATTTGTCTGGTTCCCAGGATAACTACGCCTCAGTCTCTAAGCCGTTCTTGAAGTGGCCGAACTCCTGCACTTTGAAAGTTATTAAACCCTGGATGTCTTAATGATAACACGATAATGTGTATTTCAAAGGAAAGAGGACCGGTGATTGGTAGTGACTTTAAAAGTAAACATTTCTGCTGCCCCATGTGCCTCTGGTGCGCCAGGTGACATTCTCTCTGGTGCTGATGCAAACTGTCCACCTTCTCTTGCTCCTGTGGGATTTGCTTCTCCTGGGTCCTGAGCTCAATCACTGCATGTCGTTAAACAGATCTGAGTACATTTGTTCGATAATTGTTTGAATTCATGTTACCCATGTGAGCTGTTACAGAAGCCAGTTTATCGATCGGCTATTGATAAATTCTAAAAATACTGTGATTATTTAAATCTACAGCGGCAGATTGGTTCTAGTTATGAGTTAGTGCAGAAAAACTGAGTTGCATTTGAAATGGAGCTTCCTTGTTCACCTCAGCTCATGGAACACTCGCAGCATGGGAAATGGTCTACTGTGACAGGCTGAATTTCTGGGCTGGCAAACAGCATTATTCTCATTCCTGGTCCCATTGTCAGCTCTCATTGAAATCTGCTGTCACGGACTGGAGCCTGATGCTAAGCAGGGCTGCTGGCCTCCCTGCATGTGTCTATCTCTGTCTACATTCATACTGGCTGGCCAAAGTGGTGATGTAAGAAATCAGAGGTGGAGGGAAAGAGAGATGGACAGAGAGAGGAGGAAAAAAAAGAAGAAAGGAGAGAGAATAGTTGTTTTGGTCTCACAATGAACTACTCATCCACCATGAAGTGAGTAAAGAAAAAAAAGAGGGGAAAAAAAGAAAACTCTCTAGAGCTCATCACTCATCCTGAGCTGGTGGAGCTAGACAGGTCTGTTTCCTGTTCCTAATATTCTTCATGACAGACTGTCCATTTAAACTGCTGGCCTCGCTGATCCTGCTCTATCACTTTCAGGGTCCAGGGATGAGTATACCTTAAACAACCTGTGAGGAAATTGTTTCCATTTCTAGGCATGGTGACAGCATTAAGTTGACTAATGGTTCTGTGTACTTGATGTTATACCGGTGGGCGGATAAAACATTTTTTATATAAAGATGTGAATTCCGTACTCGTGATGCAGCCGGCTTTGAAAACTTTAAATTCTGCCAGTGTGTCAGCCATCAGCAAGTTTTTTTTTTCTTCTCTTTTTGCCTTCCACAAAATGATGTGTTGGTGTGAGGCTGATTGTTAAAACCGTCAAATAATGAAATTATTCCTGGCTTTGGTTTGTTGTGTTGTAAAAGCCCCCTCATCATGTAAATCTGTATGTGCAGCAGTGCACAAAATGTCCAGTCAAATCAACTGGAAATCTGGTTCTCAGGACTCCAAAGACTGTCATTATTTGTGTATTACTGAAGCCTTCAATAGTACCCTTTGCCAAATTCCTTTGATGTATAAATGATGAGCTCTCAAACACGAAAAGCTTCCGAGGAGTTTGCTTGGTGCTTAGGCACTGAAACACACCAAATGATAGATGGGAAGGTGCCGACCCAGCAGAGGCAGGGCACTCAAACGTCAACAAACCTACAATCATTAAAGGCATTTCAAACTTTTGTGACTTGACCAGCAGTGCGATAGCCAGAAAGCCCAGGCATCTATCTGCACCTCAGCAGACTGTACAACTAACATGCCAACTCAATGGTAAAGCAGTTTTCTGATGTCGTCATCCTAAATAAACCATATCCCATCTACTGGAACTTTTTCTTTTTTGATATCAATCAAAATTGTAGACCCAAGAGCATTGTCTGTGTGAATCTTATCTACTGAAAGCATGAAAGAAGGTCCAAACACTGCAGATGCAGCTGAAGTCTGTAGAAGAGCACTAGCTCGAAACATTACCTGTGGATGTGCCAATAAATGGCACTTCAGAGAGTTACAGTGTGTGACCTTCTTTCTCGTTTTCATTGCCGTCTTCCATTTGTCCAGCACCTGCCTTAAAAGGTATGTGGAGGTGCATACCTACTATGCGTTCTTTGTTGAATCTTACAGTATCTACTCCCACTAATTTAGCATGTGTATGCTGTTATTATTGTACTACCTGATGCTGCCGTCTGTAACCCCCTGGCCTGTGTCTGTTAACTTTTGATACCCTTTTAGTATCTAGCCCCTTTCCTCAAGAGGCTCTTGCCTTTTGCCAGACATCCATGTCACATAATACATGTAAGGAAGACCTTGAAGGAATTTAATAAAGGGTACTTAGTGTATTTTTTGGCAAAGTGGAAGGTATCACTGACATGTATGATTCCAGTAAATCATTTCCAATGGGAAACATGCTGCCTCCACTCAGAAACTATTTTTTACAGAAGTTCAGAGGAGTGATAGAGAGCTGAAAATTATGATGTCACTGTTAAGGTGAACTCTGACCTTTTGGATATACTTATATCACTTCATTTTATCCTATTAAATATTTGTGTAAAATTTGGTCGTAATTATCATATGAATTACTGAGTTGTGGCAAAAAACGTGTTTTATGAGGTCCCACTGACTGTGACCTCTGACCACCAAAATCTAATCAGTTCATCCTGTGGTCCAAGGTCGCATTTGTGCCAAATTTGAGGAAATTGCCTCCAGGTGTTGCTGAGATATTGTCTTCACGAGAATGGGATGGACTTGAGGTCACAGTGACCTCTGACATTTAACCACCACAATCTAATCAGTTCCCCCCTAAGTCCAAATAGATGTTTGTATAAGTTTGAAATTAGAAATTAGCTCAACAAATTCTGGAGCGGATGGACAGGCAGACGGATGGACAAGCGGAAAGCATAATCCCTCCATAGCTGTTGCCAGCACAGAGGCATAAAAATGTTAGTCAGGGCATCAAGACGTCAAGATGGTGGTGGGCAGGTCAGGCCTGTTGGAACTAGGAATTCCAGCTGTGGTTAAATGTATGAATTTATTCTGAAACTCATCTCTTATCTGAATCCCACTGTGGACGGTTGATGTGATGGATCCTGTTTGTTTGCAACTTCACATGAGGGAAGTACAGAAAACAAGCTCTACTACAAACATTCCTTTACCCTGACTGGTGCAATACAAGGAACAAAAAAAAAAACCCAAAACAAGCAGATCAGTACAGAGATCAAGAACTGAAATACTTACTGATAGCTTTATGCTTTTCACTCTATAACAATCACCAATTCCCAGGACCACCTACAACTGTTAACCAGTCCCAGCACTCCAGCTTTCAAGGGTACAATCTTACAAATAATATGCTTTTACAATTCTGGTACAACTTTCAAAGTAGTACTCTTTTTCTACATCATTTCTACATCTTCTTAAGGATGATCCCCTTGGAAGTAAGGATTCCCATGATTCATGTGTTACATTCAACAACAGCCTTTTGGAGAGAGTAAAACACCCATCTGCTTGTTGCCAAAGGAACCTGTTTGGCGATGGCCGAATTCCATCACACCGAGGGTGGCCACCGAGGGCTCGTGCTGGCGAGGTGTGGATCTCACCGGGGAGGCTATCGAGAGCAGTTGCTGGCGAAGAGCAGATTCCGTAGGGAATGGGGAAACCCTACACAGTACGCGCTCTCACACAAGAGCCGTCTCTGGACATCATACACACAAACTCTGCCATGGATGCCACCAGGCTGCTTCAAACCCAAAAAGAACAATTAAAACGGACGCCATCGCCGAGTGTTATCCAATAGGTCTCCATGAAGCTCACAAAAATAACCAAACATTGACAACAATGTCCACTGAATCACTTCTCAACAAGTCATTCAATAAATACTGTGTGTAAAATACGGGACAAAGAACATTAAAGCTGCTTTTAATCTAAGTTTAATACAGATGCCTCTATATGATACATAAACAGAGGAGTTTTTATTTACATAATTTTATTTTTGATGTGATTATGGTGGTGGAAGTGCTACCACTTTTTTCCACAGGGGCCTAAAAAGTAAAAAAAAATTATAGCTGCTGCGCAGCAATGGTCGGGGCCGGGCGATTTTAGGCAAAATTAGGCAGTTCTGATCAACAAGCAGAGTGTAGGAAGACGAAAAAAAGGTGGCATTCTAATGTGCATTTTACATCAGTTGAGGCTTGAATCACAATTTCTGGCTCAAGAGGCTCTGCTGTATCTCACCGAGCTAATTAGCAAGAGTCAACTCTGTGGTATATATGTTTAAAATTTCTTCTAGCTCATTATAGGAATTTTACAGCTGCAATGATTAGTCAACTTTAGTAGTCTCTAACCCACATAGGATGATGCCTGTACATA
>JAJHUR010085082.1:0-24956 GCA_027495735.1 Lutjanus campechanus | reverse complement strand
TTACAAATAATATGCTTTTACAATTCTGGTACAACTTTCAAAGTAGTACTCTTTTTCTACATCATTTCTACATCTTCTTAAGGATGCTCCCCTTGGAAGTAAGGATTCCCATGATTCCTGTGTTACATTCAACAACAGCCTTTTGGAGAGAGTAAAACACCCATCTGCTTGTTGCCAAAGGAACCTGTTTGGCGATGGCCGAATTCCATCACACCGAGGGTGGCCACCGAGGGCTCGTGCTGGCGAGGTGTGGATCTCACCGGGGAGGCTATCGAGAGCAGTTGCTGGCGAAGAGCAGATTCCGTAGGGAATGGGGAAACCCTACACAGTACGCGCTCTCACACAAGAGCCGTCTCTGGACATCATACACACAAACTCTGCCATGGATGCCACCAGGCTGCTTCAAACCCAAAAAGAACAATTAAAACGGACGCCATCGCTGAGTGTTATCCAATAGGTCTCCATGAAGCTCACAAAAATAACCAAACATTGACAACGATGTCCACTGAATCACCCCTCAACAAGTCATTCAATAAATACTGTGTGTAAAATACGGGACAAAGATAGCTGCAATAAAGCTGCTTTTAATCTAAGTTTAATACAGATGCCTCTATATGATACATAAACAGAGGAGTTTTTATTTACATAATTTTATTTTTGATGTGATTATGGTGGTGGAAGTGCTACCACTTTTTTCCACAGGGGCCTAAAAAGTAAAAATAACTGGCTAACATACTATTTACTGTAACTTTCCCTGTGAAAATGTAAACACGGGGTCTTCTGCAAGCCATAACTAATGTACACAGAAATAGCCAATCTTGGCGGACGTTTAGCTCAGATGGTAGAGCGTCCGACCCATGTATGGAGGCTGTTAGTCCTCTGCAGCGGCCGCTGGTTCAACTCCCACATGCGGCCCTTTGCTGCATGTAATCCCCTCTCTCTCTGCCCCATTTCCTGTCTACTCTCCAGCTGTCCTGTCAATAAAGGCAAAAATGGCCAAAAAACAAAAACTTAAAAAAAAAGAAATAGCCAATCTTCTCACTGATGGTCTTGTTTGTTTATATAAGTCATATAGAAGCGTCAGTATTAAAATTAAGACTGTTTCATAACCAGTTAAAACCTCCGTGAAGTATGTTTAATGGTGCTTTTTGTTTCTTAAGCATTGTGGGAGATTTGCAACTAGTGACTGTAGCTTGAAGTCATCTTGGATTTGTACTTTTTTTCCTCCGTCATCCTCGCAGACGTTCTTAATCTCAGTCAGACTGGATGGGAAGCATCAGTGAGCTGCAATCTTCAGGTCTCTCTACAGATTTTCAAAGGGGTTTAAACCCAGGCTTTGGCCGGGCCTCTCAAGTACATACAGAGACAAAGCCACTCCACTGTTGTCTTAGATGTGCGATCTGGGTCAATGTACCGCTGGTAAGAGAATCTCCACTAAGTTTTGAAGTTATGTGAACTCTGGAGAAGGTTTCCGTCTTGTTCATAATTCCCACAGGCGTGACCAGCTCCTCTGCTGCTGGAATCATCACAATGGCACGACCCCGTGGCCACTTTACACATGCAACAACAGATGAAAACTGCACACCATTAAAAATATCCCAATTTAAGTTTACCTACATGCTATTCCCTACTTTATAAACTGCAATAAAGTTGAAATACTGCACATTCGTGAGCCTCATACCACACCCTATTAACTCCCACGATTATATGGCAAATGGAATTCCCATTGAGAATATTAATATACACCTAAATCAGATTGTCATTCAATTACATCTAAGGGAGAATGGAAAAGTTTGACTACAAATCTAAGAAGGGAAACTTCACTGACTGTGAAATAGATTTCTTTTTTTTTTTTTCCAGAAGGTTGAAATGGTCTGTTGTTGGTGTTATTGGTAGTCATCGTTGTGACACTCCCAATTTTTCATGTGGCTGCAGATCACAGCAGTAATGAAAGCTGCTAATTCAGATTGCCAAACCAAAGAGCCAAATCATTACTGGAATTAAAAAGAAGTGGCTGGATATCAAAATCGATGACAAGAAGCCTGTTGCTGGAAACTGGCAAACCAAAGGCATCGCTGGTGGAGTTCAGGGGACATGGGTGATATTACAGCTCACTTTCTCAGGAGTGTCATCTCGTATAGTGTTATTATGGTGTTTTTATCCGCAAGTGAGAAAGAAGTACCCTAAATCATAATAACAACAACTGAACGTGTTGTTTCATACTTGGCATCTGATGTAGATAAAAAATAATGTTTATGCCTTGATGCTCAGAATGAGGAGGAACAATTAGGCTTTGTAATTTGATAGGGAGCGAAAACTCACTCCACTTACATCATCATCACAAATCCCATGCAAAGGTACAAACAAACAAATAAAACAATTATTTTAAATAGCACATACATTGAAATTTAATCAAATTAGTCTCTTCCAATTACAGCATCAAATGATGGACATTGTTCCATTGCAACAGAGTTATATTAACACAAAACTTTATGGCTATATTTGTCTGTAAAGAGTAAAACTTTCAGCTGGACTGCTTTCTGTTTCCTTTATATGGCTTAACGTTGTCATACAGACTATATTTTTAATGTGCACATTAGAAACTGACTGAAAAAATAGCACTGAGATGTTGACATGTGGTCAACATTTGGGGGAAAATTGGGAAATATGGCACCATGAAGGAAAGAGTTATGAAAATCAGAAGGTTACCAAGCAAGCAGATCATATTCTGTGTGATAATTTAGGTCAAACAGGCAGCACTGCATCTAACTTAACCCTTTGCACGTTTAATAATTGCAGCTTTTATATAATCATCACTATAACAAATATAATGAATCATTTGTGTTTCTGGCATTACATTTAGACACAGGCATTATATTAAACTACTAGAACAATAAGCAATAATTTCCATTAAAAGAACATATTTCACACAATACAATTGATAGACAATGGTTCTTAAGAGCAAAAGTATAAAAATAAAATGAAATGTTCCAGCGGATTAATAATTAATAAAAACCTGTTGATATTAGATGCATTTAATTAATTATGCCCTGTCTTCTTACTTTGAAATGATCTACTCTTCTTATCAACTGTTTATACATGTATATGCGATCAACTCACACTCCTCTGTTGTTATGCTGGAACCCCTTTGAAAAAAGAAACTTCAAGATACATGTACAAAGGTCCATCTCAAGGCAGTTATCCTCATAAATATATTTCATCAACTTTGAAAAGTAGGGCAAGTCTCTTTTAAATGAACAGTTATTTTCTCCTTTAACATAACCAGCATCAAATATTATTATATCTATTAATAGTGCTTTTGAGCGTTTTTGATGGTGAAGCCCAGCTGCTAGCAAGGCAAATTCAAAATGTTCCCAAAACTTCAATAACTGTATTTTATCATCAACTTTTAAACCGAGTCAACACACTGGAGCTGTGAAATGAATGAAATGAATTGCTTAGCAAGAAATGAACATATGTGCATCCATTACAGTAGTTTTTAAGCGTTTGGCTTGACTTGTGTCGATTCTTCCTTCAGCTTCTGCAGCTGACTTTAGTAAGATACCCTCCCTGAACTGGCATGAGGGAATAACTTCTCAACCCCATGATTCCCTGCAACTCCATTGAAAACAAAAGACAAATGATCCCTTCTGTGTTACACCCCATCCAGAAAGGCATTTTGTCTACGTAATACAGAGCCAAGTACTGCTAGGAGTTTAAATGGGAAATGGGCACTGCTTTATTATGCTGCAGTGCCTTGAAATGAATGTGGATAATAGATATATTCACAGCGGTATTAATATCCTCAGAGTTCATCTTTTTTTCTCCCCTCATTCTCCATTTTCTCTCTCACAGGCTCCAAAGTACTTTGCCCTTGGCTATGCCTTATACTAAATAGATTTATGAGAACATTTGTGTCATATTTCCTCTTTTCCCGGATTGTCAAGACAGATTGTCAGTGCACCACTGATTGAGTGGAATCACCACACAGACTTAGTTCCCATTGTCAGGCCCCACATATTCATCTCTGGGGGGGGATTTAACAAGGAAAATTGGCCAATGACACTTCTCTCAAGGCTTTGCCACTGCTATTAAGATGAGGTCAGGGGTATGAAAATACTGGATTCTATGACTACATTTCAAATGATTATAGTTTCAGTCTACAATAGTACATTTATGAAAGAATGCATATACAGTCTATATACAGTCCATACTCTATATAATCAGTCTTGGCTACATGCTTATTCAGTGGCGCGTCATCCTAGAGGAATAGACTACTCATATCGACATAAAACTCTTGAGTCATGTTCACGTTTCTCAGGAAGGCCGAGGTAAAGGAATCTAAAGTCAGTGGAATGGGAGCTAGTGGCAGGAGACTTTCACTCTTTATGAGAGAAGCAAAATCTTTAAAGTTATTTAAATTCAAGCACTTTAAAGGTCCGGTGTGTAAGATTTACGGGGGGAGTTCTTGGCAGAATATGGCAGAAATAGAATATAATATTCATAAATACGTTTCAGTTTTTCCGTTACCTTAGAATGAGCAGTTTATATCTACAGAGTCTTTCATTCATTAAAGTGTATGTTCAATAAAAAACTGACTTATGAGACTTAGGGTTTTTAAAAATCTACTGCACATTAATATTAAGAAGCAAGAAGCAATCAGTATATGGTACACAGAATATACTTTATCAGTCAAACACAGTCATGAGCTATAAAAGTATAGAGAAATTAGCTCTGCATCTCATTTCAAATGTCAGTCTGACATCGCACAGCAGTTTGGTAAGGCAGCAATGTTAAACACGAGCTTGTTTGAGGATAAACTGAAATATAAAATGAATAAAGAATACAATATATCAGGGTTGTACGGCACACTGTAATTAGGCAAGGTTCCTATATCGCTTACACAGTCAAATTCAAGCACTTTTCGAGCATTTTCAATGTGCATTTTCAAGCTTTTCTCCACCTTACAGCTGTAATACACGACATATTTACATATGCTATATGCTCAAAATGATTAGGCCCAGTATTACCTCAGATGTAATTGTGCTATAAACAACCAAAGATCATGTTCCGCTATAGAATTCTACAGAGGGGTGACAAATTAAAGGAAAACACAACGTTTAATGTTTCAAATTCACATGCCAAATTAGGCTTTTTCTGCCTTATTTCATTTCTTTATCTAATATTCAGTCAGTAAAGCAATCACTATTTCAAGCAGTTTCATGCACTTTATACAAAATGCAAGCACTTTTCAAACCTTGAAAACAATTCAAGTGTTTTCAAGGATTTCCAGAACCAGTAAGAACTCTGATTAGGGCTGCACAATTAATTGAAATATTAATGAAATCGCAATATGGCCAATATTCTAACTGCAGAGGTTGCAATCTTTTGATAAAGGAAAAATGTGACACAACAGCTTTAAAATGTATTACTGTAGTCATACAGAGGTGCTCTGGCACCTCCACAAGTAAGAAAACATGTTTGTTTGGTTCAGACCTCAACCTTTTTGTGAAAATTAAAAATCATGATGCAAAAATGATCATTTCCACCAGTCGTGAATCATATCCCAATCGCAATATCTTTCAAAATAAAATTAAGGGCAAATTAAGGGATGTACTACTGTATATATTTACCTCCAGAAGGCAGAGGTGATGGTGTGCTGCCGGCTGTGACCACTCATTTTGGAGGGGGGAGAAGATGAGGGAGAAAAAAAAGAGCATTTTCAATGAGGCCTGAGCCCCTTTGAGCTATCCAGACCTCCTTCAAATCCTTCATCCCTCAGAGTGATTTATCAGTAGAGATCCAAGATGACATGGTGGCAGGAGAGGCTACCAATCCTGTGCTCAGACAGAGATGGAGCTCACAGTGAAATATGGTGGTTTGGCTACAGAGCCAATAATAAAAGCAGAATTGGTCTCTCGGTAGGGGAAGGCAACAGGTTAAATTTGCCGACAGACAACACTGCGTTTCATAAAGGCCAATCTGTATCATACTTGATGAATTAATAACACAAAGGAATAAATGTTTGCATGTATAAGGTCTATTTAAGGTATATATCATTATTAACCAACTGTTTTCACAATTTTGTTAAACTATGTAGCGTTCTTAAAGAGATTAATATTGATCTGAAATGTTTTAACAATGGTAAGACTTGTCGAGATGAACGTGATAGTGCACTTAGTATCAAAGTCAAAGATTTCGCTGTGACAACACATATAATTCAATAAGCTGCCATGATATATCTCTCCACAAGCTCTATGACTTTAAAAAGACTTTGAGTTCCTGAATGACAGTGGTGTCTCTTCAGCAGCTATTCACAGTCTGAAGAAAAGTGTACATAGTGGTGAAAAACACTGTCAAGATCTTGTCCTTGCCTGTTCTTCAGGTTGTAATGATTTTACCACAATCTTCAATCAATGCTTTTAAAAGGAAAAAAAATAGAACAGCATCTTCTACACTTTCACCTTCCTAAGGGCGACCATTAATGCACTTGGTATTTTTTTCTGGTGAAAAAAAAAGATTGTTGAACAGAGAACAGTTAATTCTGAAGGATGTTCAGTCTCATCTTACATTGTGATTCTATAGTGGTGCTCTATGACCAAAGGTAAATTCTGAAATTTACTTATGAATTAGATGTATGCTAGTATGCTAGATGCAGAACGGACAAGACCTTTTGCAATTTTAAAGGGAATGCATTTTGCTGCTGCTAATGACTTTGGTATTTTTTAAAATTTGTGTCACTTGAAGGTTAAAAATACTGAAACTAGATGAGAAAGAGCTCAGAAACATTTGATTTGTATCAAGATATACATAAATGTAATTTCATAACAATACTTTTCCACTGAATACATGGTCAAGTAAAGTGGCAGAGTAAAGTGCTTTGTCAGTGGCAATAACAATGGCAGTATATGCACCAAAAATAAGCCTGTGGCCTCACCACATTTCATTAAAAAATTTAATTTTTTTCTTCTTTGATTTTTAGTTTTTGCTGTTATATGACAAAACAAAAATAATAACCTCCTTGATGGAAGTGATTAGAGTGGGAAGGCATTGTCACTAACAAGAACAGCAGATTGTAAAAGCCAAGGCAGAGTGCCATGTATTATATTCAGCAGGACCGCATTACATAGACAGACTCTCAGACACTATCCATAGCAACTCACAATACAGGAGTATTACAGCACAATATAGCCAAGATAATTACAAAAATGTTTGCCTACATTTTTTTTTATCAGAAAACCTTAAATGCCTCCAATAGCACTGCAATAGTAACTGGTTGATTGCAGGCAAATTATTTGAGTGAAGTAAAGTTCACATCAACTCAACAAATAGTCATTCTCATTTTGTGATTTCCTGACTTCACTGATGCTCGCAGGATGGTTTTCAAACTTTCTTTCATTTTCTAGTTCTAGCTCAGTGTGGTATGAAGACTAGGTGCTGAAAAGGCTCCTGTCTCTCAAAAAACATAATTAAATAGACTAAAATAACCCTGATCATTAATTAGCACCTAGAAGTTAATTTATGTTCATAAAATGTTGCAGTCTTTATGCCGTGTAACAGTGTGAGTTAAAAGGCATAGGCTAGAATTAGCACATTCAACATGTTTAATTGCTAAACATGAAGTGAAAGAAAAAAAAAATAGACACATTTTACTGATGTTTTAATGAGGCCTAAATTTCTTTGGATTTAAGATTTGAATGTAACATTATGACCTGCTAAAAGTTTAATACAAAAACATACTTCTTTTACTAATATTATTGTTAAAATCCTGTCCTTTCCCTTTGTCCAGGTCCTACTGGGAACACATGCAGCTCACTGCCCCTGCCTCCTTACATAATCAAGTGAATTTTAATCAAAATCGACCTTGTTACAGGTGGGCTTTGATAATGTCTGAATCCTCGGAGAGAGAAGATTCTCCGGAGGGAACATCTCTATGTGCTGGTCTTAGTTAAAGTTAACCTCTAGCTTCCTTCCTCACTCTCCTCTGCACTCAGGCCAGTCGATAAGCATACTAATTCATCCTGTATTAAGATATAAAATAACTGGTTTTGGGGTAGTCTTGCATAGTCAGACCTCTGTCCACAGCGCTCAGCACTGGAGAAAGGTCTGGCTCCACACATGCACAAGGTAACAGCTGTTAGCTCGTAGGTTTGTTCTTGTTTCCTGGGAACTTTGAAAAGGCAGACAGGGGATGATGGGATTCCGTGGCCAATGGCAAGACCTATACCTGCAGTATGCCTTCGGTATGTCAGACTAGTTTTTGGGTAATAAAAGAGAAAAAAAGAGATGTCCCTAATACTTGTACATTTGCGTCTATCATCAAGGCGACAAATTAAAAGGTAGCAAGATAAATACAAAGTACATAAAATTAAATAGTAATGACAGAAAATCTTGATTGCAATGAATTACAGTCCTTCACGCTGTAGAGTTAAGATGTGAAAAACATCATGGTAAAAACAGTATTATTACTGATTAATATAATTGCCCCACTTTGGTCAAGTATGAACTATTATTAGAACACTGGAGATAAACTTTGCAGCGATGAATGTGGTGATAAAACGCAGACATTTGCATTAGTTCAGACTTAAAATGCTAAAACAGGCCTGCTGTAAAATTCACCAACATTTTGGATTACCGCAGTAAGAAATATTTGAAAGCTGGTGAAAGCGGTGAAATAGAAACCAGACGAGAGCAAGGTGGCGATCCAGTTTCTTAGAGAAAATGTTCACCGGAGGGCAATCAAGGCAGGGAAAATTATGATTTCATCGGGAAATTAACCAGGCCTGATTGCACTTATTGATGGCATTAATTGTCGAACTTCCAGCCATTGTAGATGGCCATTTGATTGCATTTGAATCCCCCACCACTGTCAGTGCCCCTTTAAGTCAATCCCTCCCCGACAAGCCTCTGACAATCAACAATCAGAAATCACATGCTCTGCCTGGGCGACAGGCTCTACGCAGGTTTGTTCACTTGAGATTTATTACCCATGAAAGCACAACAGCATGATGATTTTTTTATTCATTCACCAATGAGAAGATGACAGTTTTATGTCTTGTATATGATATGTTTGGTTTTAATTTAATTTGCTTGTGTTGGTATATTATTTTCTTTATGTAGCTCAAGTGTAAATACTAATTACAGTCTATCTGTATTTTTAATATGAAGCCAAGGTTGTTGACATGGTAACAGGTGCTACGTTTCAAAATAAACAAGGATTCTTTTTTAAATGATGGCTGGTTATATGAATTAAATTGTTCCATCAGAAACTAACATGAAAACAGACTTATTAGCTCATTGATTTACACAGAAATTCAAACACAGATATCAGAGGAGGCCATCATGTATAGATATTTTTAACCTTCATGTTAAAGTGTACAGTGTGTTAAGGTGAAAATACAGTTTTATTTTTTTTTTTTTTTCAGTCAGTGTATCTGAAGGGAGACCAAAAGCTCTGGAGAAGGATCTAGAGATAGTTGTAAATAATTCAGTGATGTTCTACAGGCAGTAAAAGCTTGGCGAAGACCAGCGCACGGCCTCTCATCACTATGTTCTATTGTGCCTCAAAGTAAATCTAATAAAATTGATTTTTAGAGGCTCATCAGCAGAGATTTCAGCTTTTCTCATCTACCTAGCTTCAACATGCTACAAACACAGTAAAACACATGGAATAAAAGATGAGTGTGGCAGGAATGGTACAAAAAAGGGAAGAAGGGATCTTTAAAAAAAATAATAATAATAAGATCACTGGATTATTTAAAATGGTAACTCTTCCTAATTTAGCTCGGCAGTCTCAATTAATGTGTAAAAATGACCAAGAAGTTGCCTTCGTTGTCATAGCGTCCCAATAAAAATCCTGTTTAACTGTATGTGATGATCGGTGAAAAAAGAGAAGCAGTACTGTGCCCAGAATAAACTGTTTTTTTTTTTTTTACATCCCTACCCTTTAAATAGTTCCTGAGGGTTTTGTGGAAGACATTTATTTGCTGGTCTCAGTCAATTAACTGGCATCTCCTGCATGTCCATGAAATGACAAAGTTGATATAATTCAGAATTTTCTGCATATAGACATCTAAATATATACAGCGCACGGAGACTATTCAGTCCACTTACACAATGGCTGGCAGCCTCAGTCAAGTGCATAATTAGTTGAATTAGATTAAATAACCAATTACGAGACTAACAAAGTAAATAAGCCTGCAGGGATTCCACCAAATGCTTGAGAATAGAATTAGAGTGGAATTAGTTTATTGACAGGCTGAATGACAGTGTGGTCAGACAAGCAACTCTATTCCTGTCACAAAAAGAGAGGGCTGGCTGTCGTCAAGGGATGAAATAGATAAGTAAATAAATTAAAATAAATTAATGAATTAATGAATATGGTATGGGCTAAAAATTACAATGCATTTATGAATAAATATTTTGGAAGTTCGCCTACAACAAAGGCCTTAGCCTTCACCAAACTGTATTCATTAGAAGATGATGCTGGCAGTCTAACTTTTATAATGTGCATACGTGCACATTTCTGTTTCTCTCAAGACATAAAGAAATGGAGACCTACCTTTGCTGGCACTCTCAACGTGCTCCAGCTCATCTGGGAACCTCAAAATCGCTTCATAGTTCTCTTCACATCTGTCAGCCAGGAAATGAAGAAGTGTTGTATTCTGACCAATGGATTTTGTGTCCCGGAGCTAAAAACAAACAGTAAAAAGAAGAATTACTTGATTAACCTAGATTTTTCCATCAGTTATTTAATTTTCAAATGTCCGAATGCATACTACACAACTACAACGTCCATTGTTTGACTCTAGAATGGGGATTTTTGCAGTGTCATCATACCCCTCTCTTTCTTGTCTTTAGTGCCTTTTTCTGCACTGACTGTCAAAATACAGGCAAAAATGTCACACTCAACATGTCAAATACAGCAGCTTGGTCAGCGGCTCTACGTTTCAGACTGTAGTACTCCTCTAGCATCAGTTTTGCATGTGCACAATTCCACTGTCAAATAAACAATAATGAATATGCAATGTTTAGGGAGACTTTCAAAATAAAGGCACAAAAACTACTTGGATAGGTTTAAGCAGTAAAACTCATTCCTTGGATCCAAGAAACAAAACTACTTGAGAAGTTAGAAAAAGATCATGCTTTGGGTTGCAATAAATATGTCATTTGCATCAGGTCATGTAAAGGGACATTAGGTATGTAAGGTATTATAATTGCCGGGTGCAACTTTTGCCAAATAATGTTTATAGATCATTTACAAACTAACTATTAACTGCTTACAAAATGTTATAAATATCTGGTCCATCTCTCTATGTAATGCCTTCTTAAAGGTTTGCACATCATTTGGTAATAATTAACAAATTCATAATATTGTTTGCTCACAGTAGAATGACTAATAAATTAATAAATTTAATTAACAATCAATTTACCATTTCTGACTGATTGTTATAAGGTATTAAGCTAACTTAATCTATTTGTGTTCACATTATGGAAACCATGGTTTCAAACAAGTTCAACAAGCAAGTACAAAGTCTATTTTTTTTGGCCTCTTAGGGGTGCGGTACATGACCATCAAGATAACAATTAAGAAATGCATGTAATACACACTAGTTAAGCTCCATCAAAGGAGGGACTGGGTAGAGGCACCGTGCATAAGGAGGATAGGAAATAAAAATGCATAATGATGAGACCTAATATACTTTCGCATCCAATTACAGGCTACAAAGAAACATACACACAAATACAGTATATACAGTGCATAAACACATTAAATGACACCACACCCAGGAGAATAAAACAGTGAAGCAAGAAAATTTGAATGAATGCACTGTACTGTGTATGCCAAGCGTATGTGTGTGTTTGTGTCTGTGTGTGTGTTTGTCTGCGTGGAGCTGAAGTCTCCACATCAGTGCATAGGGAACTTGTTCCATATTCATTCCCCACCGTGATTGCCATGCTGTTCGAATGGCATGCTGGGAAAACTAATTAGCACAACCCACCTCTGTGTACTCATACCGATAATATCCGTGCTGTAAACAGCCTGCAGTTGGACATGCCCACACATGTGCACATGCAAACACGTGTGTACATGCTCACACACGCACATACATGCACGCACATTTAGGCAAAAGTGAATTGAAACAATTACAAGCAGTCACACACCAACACCAAAACGCACACACACATACTTTCATTAGATGAGGATCAATCATTTGCTCACGTTGGGTAATCACAATTTAATTTCATGGATTTTAAATTTTAATTTGTTTATTGTTATACCCCAAACTGTCATTACTGCACAAAAAAGTGCATCTGTGGTATGCTGATTCCACCTGCTAACTAATATTAGTAATATGTAATAAAGAGAGGGTAAACTGGGAGAGCTAAAAAAAATCATTTAGGGATTTGTGAATGTTAAACAGTACACTTAGTGAAACAGCAGTGGTGCAGTGTATATCTCTAGATTGTACTATTTTGTCCACAGGTTCGTTTTAGTTTATTTGCATGGAAAAACACTGAGTTGCATAAGCACCGTCCAGTGTTCACATGTTTATATTCGAAGCTAATTTCCAACACCGCAGTTTCACTTCAATACAACGTGTTAATGATTTAGAGTGGTATATTTAACCTGAACTAATCCAGTGCCCATACAGGAGAGGAGACTGGGCAGCACACTGAGCGCAGTGGGTGTAAGTGGAGAAACCATAAGGCAACCATTAAAATTATCTGATGAAATTGGAAGCATATTAGCATTGTGAGGTGAATATCATTGACATAATAAGACTGGACCGCAGAGTCCGCAAAGCATGCATATTCACTAATTCATAAACAGACCACTCTGACTGCTCTGCCCAAACCTCTACTTTTAATATATTATGTACAACTCTAATGAAATAATTTGTACAGTATAATTTGTGTCTCATTTTCAATTTTAATTTTAAAGAGAGTCAGGACATTATTGGTCTATTCTGAATTTTAAAAAAATGGTGAAAATTAAAAAAGCATTAAAATACCATGAGAAGCACACAAACACTGTATAGTTTAAGAATTTGTTTATTTCTTTTTTATATGTTTTTGTGGGATTCAGGTGCCTGATGAGCAACTTACTGCATGTTCTCTCTTTTTTAAACTGCACCATGTCTCACTGGAAGCTAGGGATAAAACAATTACTGGCTTCACAATAAACCATTCCCCACCTATCCGTTCTGCCATTTCAAATTGTAATTATCATTAAAACCATGTTTGATGACCCCATTTTAAAAAACCCGCAATAAATACTGTCCAGCATCAACCACCATTAGCAACAGTTGCCCAGATTTAAGCGCAGCATGCAATTTGGGTTTGTTTTACACCAATGAGAACGTGAACATTGCAAAGGAAATGATGCCATTTAAAATCATTGCAAGGTTTTCGATAAAAAACTTGGATGAAATAATGTTGGTCACTATAATTGTGATATGAAATTTTCACACCCTTTCATCTCTGCTGAAGGCCTTTTCTGGTCTGTCCTCACTGCAGAAGGACACACAGTAGTTTACTGTAAACTGCAGTAAAAAGTGTGTCATCTTGCAGTTGAAAACACAGAACTTTTGGATGTGTCAGGATGAAAATCCTCTGTCAAAACCATTTAAAACTCATCTACTCCTTTTAAAAATGTGGATAATTTACATTAAAACATTTTTTTAAAAAGTGTCTTATCAGTTAATCAGGACTTTCAATGTTTTGATATGGCTTCAAACATAAAACAACTGGGCCGCTGTCTTAAACTGTGAGAACAGAATTAAGACTAGAGCATTTACCACGAGGATGACAATGGTCTGACCAACAGAGAACGGAAATGTGTAACAAACACATGATAAGCCATGATACGGAATATTTAATAGACTGTGAACATGAAAAAGCTGAGAAAACTCAAAAATTTCAAGGCAAATTACTGCATTCGTTTTTAGAGTTTTGAATCAGAAACTCTCAAACTCCTAAGTTTTGAAAAAGTATTAATCTTTTTCTAAGATAATTTACTTTTTTTTGTTTTTTTTAGATACACTTGAATCTTTGAGTTTTAGAAACCCCCCAAAAATTGTATTTTAAAATTATTAAGTGAATAATGGTTCATATTTTCAATGAAAACCATTTAATTTTCTGGCACCTCAGCTCATTGGGAACAATTTTTGAAATACAATTATTTTTCTAAAACTCAAAAGATCAAAGTTTCAGCAAGACTTTTCTTTTTGTTTATTTCAAAGTTTTCAGAGTTTTGGTTTAAAACTCAAAAATTTATTACAGTAAGCTGCCTTGGAATTTTGAGTTGTCTAAACTGTTTTTTACAGTGTGTACATATTTGTAACTGAGACACTTATTTAGGTAACACATCAGATCATTTAGAAGGAGACTAGTTTATATTGCAGAAGCAAATTCCCTGTATTTTGAATCAGGGTATGTTGAGATTAAAAGAACTGTTGTTGGCAGTGGTAACACATTCTGCTGAGGGCCTCTTGGTAAGGGCAGGGGGAATCCTACATAAAGCCCAAGGCACTGATGTTATTTTCACACAATTTTACATCAGGAATTTCAGTCAATGCAGCTTTAAAGTATCATGAGAACTGTGCCGGGGGCTGTGTAGTGTGTGTGCACAGGTTGTAGGGAGCTGGTCTATGTCAAAGTCTGGGGCCATTTTTAATCATACCCATCTCTTGTCCTGGCCATTTAAAAGTTTGTGCTAAAAGCCGAAAGTGAAAAAAAGGCTTTTACTACCAGGGCTCCTAATCTTTGGAATGCTCTTCTTGAAGAGCTGGAGTTTCACCTCAAATCTTTTCTTCAACACTACCTATAGAAGATACCTTTTTTATAGCAGCCATTTTTTACTTCAGCTGCTTACAATGTCTCATTCCATTATGTTTTAATGGTGCAACTGGATGGAATGTGTATACAGGCTTCTCCTTCGAACAAATCTATTCATTTGAAGCAGATGGAAAACACACTGCTTCATTACAGTGTTGCTGAAAGCAGATTCTGAAGCATGATACCATCCAATCTTTCATAACATAAATTGCCTTGAGGTACTATTATTTCAAACCCCTCACTAGTTAGTGCCGTATATTCCAATGCATTTAGCACTTATGTTCAGTGGCAGGGTATATTACAAGCAAACATGCTTCCACTTATATTTCTAGATGGAAAAATAAATAACACAATAATTAAGTAATAACAGAAGAAATGGCAATGGGAATATAGCTTCATACTAACAGAGGGATTTGTCTGCTCTTGATTAAAGTCTGAGTAAAGTAGCAATAAATGTGTGTTCTGAGTTTGTCACACCACAGAAACCTGTGTTATTAATCACCCAGCCAAATTTGAATGATTAAAAAAACTGCTAAGCATATAAAATTAGGTCTCAAAATAATGAAAAAATGATCAGTTTTCTCAGTGATCGCTGAAGGCGCTGAAACCACGCCCACGCACGGGAGGATTTCCCGCCTCCGTGTCTTGTACAAGGAGGAGACGGGGTTGCTAACGCTGGCAGCCTCATTGTGCTGATCAAGCCCTACTCGTTTTAGCCACCAGAGCTAGACACTGACCTACATTGATCAGCCTCGTTCCTCAGAGTCTGCATCAGAATGGTAATTTATTTATTCCATTTATGAGCACACAAGGCAACTTTTACTCTCTTTGGTGTGCACATAATCCCGCCGGCATCGCCGCCCGCGGCATAATGACGAGACCACAGATATGTTGAAGTGACACAGAGCAGCGGAGCAGACAGTGACTGTTGGTCTTGAAGGGAACCCCAGATCCGCGGAAGATCTCGCGAGATTGATCATTTTAACATGTTGAACTACAATAATTCCGCGAGAACTTCACAAATTAAGGGTTCCCTTCCAGACACGACCGAAGGGTTTTCATTTCAGGGGTTCCCCTAACTCTATAACACAACATTAAAAGCAGACAACGATCTCGCCTGTGAACGTTATGCATGACGAAATGTGAACATTGAGGTTGGGTCATAAGATTTGTGAATCATATAGTTTATGAACTTAAGATATTTCCAGAGCTAATGTTAGTCAGGCAGACAGGTCGCAGCAGTTGTGCGCTGTGCTTTGCCTCTCTGCACCCTACCTTGCAGTGAGTCCGGGATTAATTTCTTATCATGTGAACGCCCCTTAAATAAAGTCACCAAGCTGCTACTCTGCACATTGTGGCATCCAGGGAAAACACATGCATGTGGTGGATGAGGCATAACTGGTTAGACAGCTAGCAGCAAACTATCATCAGCGTTATCTGTGACTCGCGAGCGAGCAGGAGAACCGCAGAGGATACTGCGCTGTACGTTTTTATATCGCTGGAGCAGCAGGGGCGGGTTTATGCTAATGGAAGCCGTGATACGTAGCACGGCTTCCATTTTCAGAGCCGCCAACAAAATCCTGAACACAGAAATCTTGAAACACAATCTGAAGTCTAGCTTCATAATTCAATTCTAAAAAGTTAGGAGGCTTTTTACACGTTTTGAGCAATACATTTATGACCTATATAACGTGTTTAGAAGAAAATGGCCAAATTCCCTTTACACGGTCTTTAATTAATTTAACTTCTGCAGATTTAACATTGCATACAGCTGCATTGCTTAGAAGAAGAAGGAAACATGCATAGTAATTAATTAGAAAATCACACAAGGCCACTGCTGAGAATGACTCCTGTGAATACAAGGACTGTGGTGAGTGAATTGTATAATAACTGCTGAAAAAAAATATTATTTAATATTTAATTGAAAGCAGGACACAAGGTCACACTGATGTTACGTAGATGACTCCCTGTTACTAAGCCAAGTGCCTAATAGATAGCCTGTCCTGTTCAACCTAAATTGGACACAAATCATTGCCTCGTGGTCTTTAATTATTAAGCAGAGCCTGTGAAACTGTTTTTCCCTGAGTAAGACAGGGATAAGACCCAAGAGAAACAATATTTCTTTGTTTTTGAGTCATACAGCAGATGGTTTTTTATCCATTTACCCAATGTGTTTCATTATGGAAACGGTCTCTTCTACATTCTTAATTATCATGCCTATTTTTTATGCATTTAAGCGTTTTCTTACAATGCAGGTATTCTTTGAAAAATAGAGTTAAAAACTTTCCAATCATGCCATTTTTGTCACGTTTTTCACACGGAACTAAAATGACATGAAATCCACATGTCACCGTTGTCCTTGTAAAAGCAGAGCTGATGTTCAGATGTTGAATATTTGTGTCGAGGCTGGCTCCCAGGAGATTTGTGTGTCCTTGGCAGGACAAGGGGCTGTGGTAGAGGGCTGAAGGTGGGTCAGCTGGTGCCCTTCCTCTTGCTGCACATTCCCATCATCAACCTCCTCCTCCCTGATGAGCCCATTAGGTACCCTAGACCTGCCACCCAGGGGGCCATTTACTTGATTGACTAAAGTGAGAAAGCAGACTTTTTTTCTTGTCCATCTATAATGGCCCAATCAGCCCCCTGAGGCATTACCAGGCATTACCAGTGACACTCCACTCTGATTCAGTCAGCTAGCAGGAACACGAAAGGCACACTGGATTCACCGTACTAAAGCCCTTTTCACACCTGCAAGATTGCTGGCTTCAAATATGCGTGTAAGGCGGTGGCTTTTGGCATTCACACTTAGGTCTCCCACATGGAAAAATCCCATGTTGAGTGTTTTCACATGACATGACTGATCAATTTGACATGATTGTTTAGGATAGATCCGTTTCTTTTTCTACTTGGAACAGTTGTAGCACTGCTACAGAGCAGCAGAGAATAATGGCACCAAAGAGAAAAGTGTTATAAAAGATAGATTTTGCAACTTATTTTGGTTGTTTATCCCCACAGCTTGACTTCCAACCTTAGGCAGTGCTGGGAGGAGGGGCTTGCACTGCATCAACACCTCTCAAATCACTCCGTAGGCTGCCCACTAAATATTCTCATCAGTTTTATCATCAATCAGATAAGACATTAAATACTGGAGCCTATGCTACACAGCATCACAGTGCCAAAACTACTTTAAAGGGACAAGACAACAAAGTGAATTTTTGGCTCTTAGTAAAATCCTAATTTGTTCACATGCTGCTGAGTTAGAAGATATTAATGGTTTGCTGGATCTTTATCCTGTAAGCAGTTGGCATAAAAGAAAGATTAATATGTAGGGCAAGTTTTTTTTTCTTTTTTTTAACGTTGTGCATGTGGCCAGGTTTCACAGAGGGATTTTCCATTTTTGTCCCATAAGATGTAGCAAAAAGAAAGCCTCAGAATAAAAAAAAAACTTCAAGAAAACTAAAAAAGTTTATAATTTTTACAACTTAAATCTAATTCATTCATATGAATGTTGTTAATGGGAAATGTATCAATATTGACTACATCTCTCTACAAATGGAGCTTGCTGAGAAAATGTGTCCAAATACACATAGACTAAACACCTACGCAAAACTGCAGAAAACCATACTCTGGTCACGATGGCCAATTCTGGTACTTCACCAAATCAGTATATCGCTACATATCAGTTTCATGACTCAGTTTTCAACATGCACATCATTTATGGAAAAGCTGCTGTGAAAAATTTAACTAAAAACGTCACAATCATTTAGATGACTGGAGGTGTCCCTCAGGGCTCCATTTTAGGACCTATTTTACTTTATATTTGTTAAATCATTTGGGTCAAGACATTCAAGCAAAAACACATTTATATGTTGATGACAAAGTGATTTACTCACGTGTTCCCTCCAGTCTGACTTTAGTCTGATGGTAAATTAATTGAAATGGTGCCCTTGGTGACATATTGTTTATGTAGTCTTCACTCATTATACCATGCATCTTTATGTATCATTACAAATGCAAGGTCCCTTATTCACAACAGCATTCTTTATGATTTGGAGGGCTGGACATCATTGACCACTCAGACAACAGCACTGGTATATTTTTATCTAAAAAAGTGACACTGGGTAAACTTCTAGTTAACATCTGTACCCTTCTCTGTGCCAGCTTGGGTCGTTACCAGCTACGCATCTCCACATGGTTACTTTTTAGAATACCTTGGGTTTTGACAGATCTGGAGACTGCATTTTCCTACTATACAGCATGCACATTGAGTCATTTACCAAATGATCTCAAATTTTATAGACTTCAATCCATTGATCAATTTTAGGGCATCATAAAAATGTGGTGATGGAGACAGTTTGTTTTTCTTGAGAGGTCACTATGTTATGTATGAATAGTTGTTGTTTTACTGTGTTTTTGTATAACATGTTGCATTTGTTGCATCTGAATATGCTGGGATTTTGTACAGCTGCTAACTTGGCCAGGTCTTGTTTGTAAGAAATTTTCAATCTCAGTGGGACTTCTGGTTAAATAAATAAAAAAGCGTATAAAATTAAATAAGAACAACTTTTCTAATAAATCTTCCTATCTTTAGAGCCACCCTGCTATTGTAGTCTAAGTGCCATTTTAAAATCCAAGCTTAAAACCGTGTTTACATTGAGATAAGACTAACCCTAGCTTTGTCTATATGGGAGCTGACAGTTTTCTCTCTTACCTTAGCTCGAGGACTGTTCCACTCAGAACACAATATAGGAAAGTCTCTTGGCTCACTGCCTGTCTGATATAGGTTTGTGTTTGTGTGTGTAGCCATACAGGTCTGCTTCAAGAGCCTGTTTTGCCTAGTATAGTTGTGTGTGCATGGCTGCCAGTCGTCTCTTTCACATTTTGCATGCTGTGATTTTACCTGGCAGTGGACACAGATGCTTCCTTTTGCTGGCTCAAGTTCCACTGTGCTCGGCACCTCATCACAGTTCTGTTATTTGTTGTATAGAAACATGTTCCATTTGATTGTTGATTAGGCTCTGCAGATCTTAGAGAAGGCCTGGTCTCTGTAAAGGCCTTTGAGGTGTGTTTGCGAGAGGCCAAAATAAATGACTTGCCATGACATCTGTTCAACTCCCATGTCTCATACAGCAGAAGAATGTTGTGAGCATGTCTTTATTATCTAAGAGCAACATTTGTTGAAAGCAGAAGCGGTATGACTCAGAGTGATATGTCTGAATATCAGGGTATCTAACTATAAATGAAAGAATCTCTGTCTGTATGTATGCTATATTAGTCCTTCGATTTTATCGACAACCGTTCATCCAATCTGCTTTACACTTACAATGCACACAGCTCTATTGCTGAGGATTCAAGGGAGGGCAGTGGTACTGTAACAACAAACTTCATGTTTCAGCCGCTAAGTCACAAAAACAAAATTCTCTCTCTCTTTTATTTTTAATGGATTCTGCAGGTCCAAACAAATCTATCCATGTGGGACACGACCTTTTGTGTCAAGATCAATTTTCCGGTATTTTGAATTTTGTACAAATCAGTTTTTTGTTTGTTTGTTTTTTGCTACTCCTACTACAAATTTTGAGCAATCATCACCACATTTGGTACAGAACATCTCAAGACCAAGCTAGAAAAAGTTACTTTTTCAGATTTTTGATATTTCACGCAGTTTTGCATGAAATATCTGGCTCTCAAAGTTTGCACAAATGCTGTTGCTAAGACTTACATAACTAAAAAAGTGATATCTTGTTTTGTGCTATTGCGAGAGTGACCATAAAAAATTCTGTGCCATTTGGTCAATGTAGCAGTCAGCTTTGTAGCAGACTGTATGTATGTATGACTGTCCTTTGTAAATCTCAAGAAACACTCTACAGATCGACCTAACAATTGGCAAAGTGGATTGGATGAGTGGTTATAGAGAAAGCTGCAAGCAGCCATACCGTGGTTCTTAACAAAGCTGCAAGCAACACTTCAAGTGTACTTTCAAAGCAGGGTACAATACAACTGAATGACTGTCAAATAAAACTGTGATGCATAAATAGGAGAGAAAATTGTAAGTAAATTCTTAAAATATCTAGATAACTACTTTTGTATATTTAGTTTAGTTTAGTTGAAGATCATCATTGTATGATGATGACATATGTATCCTGCTGTCACTATGAGGCAGAGGATCTCAATCCAATCTCTTCTGTGTAGTTCTAAGATGGTGGAACACGGTACCTAACTCAATTTGGTCAACAGAACCCCTCTTCAAAAATCACCTTTCGACCTACCTCCTCCGGGAGTACCTACTTACTTACGTGTTGCCTAATGTACCTGCAACCCTGTGTCAGATGGAATATTTAATGTGGAATGTTTTGCTTGAAGTGTACCTCGGAGGAAAGCGTCTCACAGTTCATGTTTTTAGACATTTTCACAACATGGTGTTCATCTGTGTTGTGTGTTACCTTGCAGAGGAAGCTGACGTTGAAACCAAACGTCTGGGCATTCCTTGAGCCAGCGTTCATGTAATTGCCAACCAGCAACACCAACTCCAGGAGTTTGCTAAAGCCTTCGCTCTTCTTCACCTCCTCACAGGCAAATGTCACATTCATGATGTCCGGCCGGATGTTGTTCACCTGCTCTTCAAACGTCAGCTTGAACAGAATGCCGTTGAGGCGTGATCGTAGGAGTTTTACTGAACTCATCTGAGGATTAAAACAAACAAACAAACAAAAAAAAAAACAATCATGTATTTATTATTGTATATAAACACATAATCAAGGCCGAGTAGCAACTAGTTACACACTATGAGTATGCTTAGAGGAAATGAAAGTCCAATATTCTACATTCTAATATTCTAGATATTTTATTATTGAAAAATGTTCAGCTCCCTTGCACTTTCTTGCAATTACTTTATTAGATCTCCTGGAAATTTCTATAGTGAGAGCAACCCAACATGGCTGCCTGAAACCACCAGTAGTGAAGGGCAGGCAAGCTTGCTGGGTTACTATTTACTTTGCCTTTTGTTAAAGGGCATGTCCACTTTTTGCTGTTGTTTTTTTTTTTAGGTTTATATTGCACTGTAGCTTCCCTGTGGTTTTCTTTAAGTATACAAATCCCAATTTCGGTCTAAGTATGTATGTTTTAGTGTTAAAAAGGCTATTTTCTAAAACGTATTCCCATGTGACCTAACGTAGGTTTCTTTATGGTGACACTGCTACAATCATCTAGGTTGAGGAAGGGGAGGGGATGAGTGCTCTAACCCGTGTCACTGATTTTAGCTAATGGCTGAGTGTGAGTTACCATTTGTAAAAACCGGAGAAGAATGCAGATGGAGTTGCCCTTTAATACTTAGACAGACTTGCACATTCTTTCTGAGAGGTGCCCAATTTCTAAAATGTTATGTTTGTTTTACATTTTATGTTTCTAATGTTTTTATGTTTTAATTGGCACTTTTGGCAGTGCAAAGTCTCACCACGCAGCCCTGATTTGTATTTCCATTACTACTTTTAACTACTTTGAATTGTGCCCAGTCTTGCCCCTGATTGACCTTATCTGGGGTCAAAAGCTGTCAAAGCGTGCCTGACCCACCCGTTATCTGCTTTACTTTACTGTTTCATGTTTGCTTTCTTCATGATTTGGCTAAGGCACAGAAAACTGTGTAAATGTGACTGTTACAACCATGAATTCGGCTCCTCACAATCTCAGAGATATTTGAATATTATTTTTGTGTATTATTTGAGGTCCTACAATAGCTTTTCTTAACATGATAAAACAAAGACTGAGAAGAAATCCTATTAAGTTTCAGTACCTTGCCATCACTGTCATGTTGAATCTTCAGTGTAATTACTGCTGCAAATAGTTTTAATGAACTGAAAATCAACTACCCTCTTTAGCAAATGGGACTAACCTCCTTCCTGCCTCCCTGCTGACTCTTATACGGACAAAGGAATCCCCCCATTAAACAGATTTGTCATAAATAATATAACAGCCTCAATCAATACTTGTGGGCTTGGGAGTGGAATAACTGAAGCCAGACGAAAATGAGAGAAAAAATAACTATGAAAATGGGAGGGAATTAAAACAAATAGGGTTTTGGCTGTAAGATATGTGGCAAAGCAGCAACCACAGACAATTTCTACAGATTGCTGCATAATCCGGTGCTTGAAGGCAACCTTCAGATCCAGCCCATAATGTTTCATTACTGCTCAAATTTATTCATGTGCATGGGCAAGTTGTCTGTCAAACAACCCCCCACCCCCCGCCTCCCACACCAGTATTCCCACCCACCTCAATTCCTTGCACACACGCATGTGCACACACACACAAATAAGCACAAACACTCCTCCCCTTTCCCTCACTTGAATTGATTTGTATACAATAAGGAGAAATCACAATGAAGGCAAGCACGTTGGTGACAGCTCTGGCAGAGAAAAGCTTGAACATGGCTTATTTCCCAGGGGGACTAAATAGCTCTGCATTGAGGAGCTACTTCATCAGTGGGGAGGTATATAATCACAAAATTGGTGAGATCACGAGGGAAAATGCCACCCCCTGCTTCATTACATCTCCTAAAAGACATAAGGCAAAAAAAGCCTTCATCAAGTGACAAGAATAGCTAGGGAGTTGGAGCACATTTGCAACCCTTGGGTCTAATTGAACATTTCTTCTGTAAAATTGTGTAACGTACCTCTATGATCTTGTTGTAAAGTTAAGTCAAAAGATAACACTTCCTTTTACAGTTGCCTAAAGTGCTGGGTATTCACTTGGTAAATGGATGGCAGGAGCAGTTAATTAAAAAGTAATTACAGCTGTAACTAAGTGGAAAGGTCAGAACAGCTTGATGATGTACTGCCTTTCTTCAGCAACTGATTTACAGTACGACTCTGCCTTTTCAGGCACCCTGAACAGGCTACTAGGTGGAGGACTGAAAAGGTGGTAGGTCATGTTGTCGGTGCATAGCTGACGCACCTCAAGATCAGAGTCTGATTATGTGTGAAAATCAGGTTGCTGGATAAAAACAGGTTGACACAGAACAGGAGCACAATGTTTCTCTTCCATCATTAACTTAAAACTTAATGTCAATCATGTCAACAAATAGGGTGAAATGGCAGATTGGGCCTTAAAGGAGCAAGATGTAGCAATTGAGTATTTAAAAGTAAGTACTTCCGACCAAATAGTGAGTTGGAACCATGGAGTATAAATTAAATAGGTTAAAATCTTCTTTAATACAGCCTATAGTTAAAGCAAGATAAAGTTAAAGCTCATAAACTGACTCTCAATTTGTTAAACATTCAACATTAATATGAACTCTAAATAACATGAAACAGGCAAACTAAAACAGTTAAAAATATTATAAATTACTTACTTTGAATGTTTGCATACTTAATTATGTCTTTAAATGTTCACATACTTAATTACTTGCTAATCTTTACCTAGTGAATACCCAGGTTTTTTTTACTGAATAAAAAGATATGACTTTCTGAAAGCTATTCACAAAGTTAACAATATATTACTCAGAGCATTACTTATCCTAGTGCTGGAAAAGACGGAACTTTATAATAATTGTGAATCGATTAGAGGATTGGGATACATCACCAAGCCGGTCCACTACAGCGGCTTGCTTTTCAAAGAACTTTATTACAGACAGGATTCACAGCCTGAGGGTATGATTTTATCATGAGACAACATTGACAGTTGATGTCAAAAATATGGCATTCACTGAATTCTTGATGCTGAATCCTCATCAAAAATGATTGAACTGTTCTTTGCTTGAGTCAAAAACTTCTTTTTTTCAAAATCACAGCTTCTGTCATTTGGAAGTTGGGTTACTAAATTGTGACTTTTTTAAATTAAATATGCCCTTTATATTGTTAGATGTTTTAATTAAACATTGCTGCAACTCCCTCTAAATTATACATTTCTTAATTTCCTGGTCTCTTGCTAAACTGCTGTCCAAACACAGCAGTCCCTTCTGAAAAAAACAAAAAACAAACAAAAAAAAAACTGTATGAAACAATGCTGGAGGAAGACAGACAAAAAGGGCAAAAGTGCAGGGTATGTGTGCGAGTCTGTGCGAGGTATAGAGAGAGACAGCAAGAGTGAGTAATGAATAAAAAATAGAATTTCTCAACTGTGTATGC